>JAQIXD010000093.1:0-44338 GCA_034699985.1 Minunthozetes semirufus
TCTCTCTCTCTCTCTCTCTCTCTCTCTCCGCTCTCTCTCTCTCTCTCTCTCCGCTCTCTCTTCTGCTCTCTCGCTCTCCCCCTCCACACTTCCAACTGGATGTCCGTCGACTCCAAGTTCAAGCTCTGGTGTAATGCATATTCAGATCTCTTAGAGTATGAGTGCATTGAATGAAACGCTGACAGAAATGAAGCTAATGTTGAAAACTGTATTCCAGTTAATTATTATGCAACCGATACTCACAAATGATATTCATTTAATCTGATGTAAAATAGTTGTGACTCTTGTCTAAGTCTCACATCATATCTGTAATGAAATGCTCTCTTAGGCTCAACACTATTTGGGGCTAATTTTCTTTAATCATTATATCAGTCTTTCAGTTCTCTCCTGTTTTCTTCGGATATAATTTTACACAATTTTCTACTCAATCAATGATATCATACGCTCTGACATAACGTTATCAAAAAACGCCACTTCTTTTCATATGACAAAAAAATGTACTAAAAAATAAACTCCAATTCATATGAATTAGTCGTCGTCTCAATTATCTCAGCCATAGTTCCAAAGTTTGGGATCAGAAAAAAAGCCTGAGGGGAAAACTTGCATCGCCTCACCACTACACTTGCCCTTAGTTAGACGCGTGCTTTTCGTACGACAACGCGTGCCTCAGATCACACATTGAGAACCCCATAAAGATTATTGTGAAGAGCAGTGAAACTTGTATTTCAGTCGAAGCATAAACTATTTTCAAAAAAAATTGTTTTCATACGTTTTTATGGGAATTACTTTCAATGCATTCATTCAATAAATGGTATGCTTTGAGTGCAATATTTTTTTGGTGATCAAAAAAAAGTAATTCATATTTAATTTGATGAGAATTATAGTCCAAATGAATAAATGAGTGAATCATTGAACCTGAAAACCAAAATTCGCAAACAAACCATTGAAACGTTGAGAGAATCGAGTGTTTGATTTGGTATTAGATTTAAATGAATATAATCTCTATTTACTCAAAAAATGCTAATATTTATGAGTTTAACAAATATTAACAAATATTTTGACGCACGTCTCCAATGCAATGATGTTGAAAAAGGAGAGCCAACTGTCATCCCTAACAGAGTATAAAAGGTGCAAAACTCAAAGGCAGGTGCTATGCTATGCTGTGCTCTGTTCTGCAATGTATGCATGCATTTGCATCCATTCGATTATATTCTCGTAGAGATCAGTTGTGGAGGAGAGACGCCATTAGGGGAACACAAACACACACACGCTTAGCTTTTGTTGTATTTGGATGGCACCCCCACCAAGTATTGCTAGTTTCAAATCTGTTGTACACATAATTTTGACTTTTCTTGTTATGTCTGTACTTATCTCTCTTCACTCGTAAACATAATGTGTGTTAGGATTGTGTCCCGAATGATGCGTTCATTACTTGAGTGTCGCTTCGATGCTCTCATATACTGTTTTACAGCTCTTTTCAGTTGTTGTCTTCTATTCCTTCCCTGTGTTTCCTATTTAGCTGTGAATAGCAACGCATAACAACCCATAAGTCCAATATGTGACCTCTTCTAGAGTTTATTTTCGGAGAGAGAGAGAGAGAGAGAGAGAGAGAGAGAGAGAGAGAGAGAGAGAGAGAGAGATCCGAAAGGAAATTGAAGAAAAGGAGATTTTTAGTTTACACTGTTCAGTGTTCACTCTTTCCAAATTTTCGGTAATATTTGTAGGAAAAGCTGTGCCATTGCCAGCATGTGATGCATCTGATGGCCATCATTTACTTGAGTTTGGAGAGCACTCACTCTTAGAGCGGTGTTATCTATGCATAGAAACAGATGAATAGCACAGAATAGCAGTTATTGCAGTATTGCCTAAATTTAGATAAAATCTCTTATATTTGTCTTTCAGTTCTTCACTGCTTAAATAAAATAGTAGTGGTTCTAAAGGACTGTCTGTCTCACTCTGGCTTTGGTCTGTTTATAATTTATTTGACAAAATAAAGTCACAAATTTTAAAACTATGTCTCTTATATGGCTGTACTGTATGAGTGGCCAAAAAAAAGTCTAGGAATCAGTTACTCATTGACTTATAGCTGAAAATGCGTCGAATGGCTATACTATTGATAGTTAAGCTTTTTGTGAATGAATTTTGTCGACATTCAGCACTTCTTTTCTGCTTCTGCCGGTGCAGACGCGAGTGCGAGTGCTTTCAAGTAAATTGATACCAACATTCGGTGGCCCTGTCCTCACTGCGCTCAGGCATCTGATACTCAATGAATACAGTCTCCAAACAGCTGTTGCTCTCTGGCTTTCACTACTACTGGTCCTGTTTATTCTCTACCTAACAGTCAGACCTCAATAGTAGTAAACTTTTACTCTTAACAAATAATTAACTGTATGTATGTCTCGATTACAATAAATACATACACACGAGTAAAGTGTGTGTATGTGCTCTCCAGTTGCTTACGCTTCAAAAGAAATGACCGCATGAAACGCATCCACTATTTATTTTTCGGCTTTTACTCAATTGTCCACAACTTTTGTGTTTTTGCTATTTTGTTGTTACTCTTTATTATGGTTTCACTTTTAAACCCTTTCCGGTTGTCTCCAACTGATAACAAATAGATAACAAAGTTCTTCATCTGTTGAAACATTTGATTTACTCTAAGACTTACTAAACATTTGACTTTCTCTTCAAAGATTCTCTAAAACTTGTTTATTAATATCGTTTCACTTGAAAATTGATTATTTGTTGCATTCGTGAGAATTGAATCGAAATTCTGTTTAAAAATAATTTGTAATTTTGTGACAAAATTCTCAATTTTAAGAGATTTGCATAAATCTGATGATTTTTTTTCCTGATTCTGCGATTATTTGACAAAAATGATGAATTGATTTATGTTTAATTACATGCATTTTCGGTCTGATGGTAGTCCTTGTTTGAGCTGTGGTTGCCTGAGCCCGAGCTTTGACTGCACAGGAGGTCATCACATACTATTTCTCATCGTCACTGCGCTGATGATAATGATGATAGTGGCAAATGCGAGTCTGAACGCCCACACATGCATTTATGCAGTTTATGATTAGGTACTGTTGTAAACAGTGAAACAGTGCATCAATTGATGCCATGTCTGAGACTCTGAGGATGACTTAAGTCTAACCTATTGATAGAGCCGTCGAATCAATGTTTAACAATAGTTAGTGGCTTTTTGGTGATGGTGTCGATCCTATGGATGGTGTCGTCTATTTTTTTGCAACTCATAAGTGATTAATGGGTTGTTTTATTCGTAAAAATATTTTTTATGGTTTGACATATTCAGGGGTTTGAATGGTTTGAATACAGCTTTGGGTTAGACTTTAAAAAGATGGGCATTCAATGCGTGTAGTGTTGTGTTGTCTCGACTCAAAAGTCTTATTGAGAGCACAGCACAAGACTTGAATACAATAATATTCATATTTCAATATCACATTTATTTTGTCAAAACCAATGCCTTCACTGAAATGAGTCGATTCAGTTCAAAGGTTTTGATTAGGAGACGGTATTTTGCGGTCGGGACGTATGCCTGTGCCGCGTGCCTTAACTAGTGTATCGATGGAGTGTATCTGCCCAACGACATGTCCATTTTTCTTCCATTCAATTCTGTTCAACTCTGGTTACGCCTACTTTGTGTCCCTTTTAATTCAATACAATTTTAGTTGATATTCAGCACAACATTAGGTATAAGTCTAATGTTTTGTTGCATCTGCCAAACCGGCACTCATATCATACCGTTTCTACCAGTGCTTACACCTTAACTTTATTTTTATTGAGTTTATGGAACTCGTATTTTATTGATTACTTCTTATATTTCTTTGACTTTTATATGAAATTATTTATTACTTTCTTTTGGCTCACAATTGTATTAATGAACTTCGAGTCAATTGTAACTCAATGTAAGTCTTAAAGGCCTCAAAAGTCTCTCTAAAAGAGATTCGTTTGAAACTCGAAAAACTCTTTTCAAAGTTCATTGAAGTATTTGAATCGTGAAAATAGTGACTCGAAGTCACTCCAGACAAGTAATTCAAATGAGTTTTGTTGAGTTGACGCTAATTATTGTGATATAGATGTTAATGAGAGCTCACAACCAATCGGTTGCACATATTATCGTTGGCTTGTCATCGGAGGTCAAAGAACTCTTATATATATTTACAGTTTTTGATCTAAACTTAAGTCATGTCATGAGTGCAATGCATCTAAAATTCACTACAATTTGCAATCAATAGTGCTTTTGGGTGACTACCGGTGCTCTAATAGTCTCACTTTCTTCGGAACTGCCAGTGAAGGCACTTTTATTTTATTGCTATTCTGCTTATGAGTTGCACAGCACACCACAGCACCAGACACGCGCTTATATCTTGCAGCACATGCTTTGGCACACACAGAGAGGCCAAACATGATCTTTTGTAAAAATTGGTGCACTTCTACAGTTCATTGGAGAGCATCACATGTTACTGTGCTATTGCCAGTGCTATTGCCAGTGCCAGCACAATACCAAAGAGTACTGCTCTAAGTTTAGAACGGTTACAACAAGACCATCGACTGCATATAAGAGGCTGGTGCAACATATAAGCAGCAGGCACAGCACAGCACAGCACATCATAGCACAGCTCAAATCGAGCTCAACGTTTCAATAGCATCTATTGTATTTGGCACCGGGTATTTTGGTGGCTAGCAAATGGTGCACATTGCTATTGCTATTGGTATTGCCCGCTATTGCCAGTGCAATGCCAGCGACCGACGCGTGTCTGCACTCATTCTGCACGTGCAGTGCAGCACACGTCTACTGCCCTCACATAAGCTGCTGTTCTTATAATTTGAGTTCAAAATACAATCGCGTTCTCCCTTTCAAATTCCATAAGAGTGTGAGCGGAGGTATGGGGTATGAGGTAGGAGTGGATAGCTTGAGCCCAAACTCAAAAAAACATTCGTTGCCTATAATACAAAAGTCTAGACTTGTTCTCAATATAAGTTCACAAAACAGAACATTCGCCGCATTATATGTATTATAAGTATTATTATATGAAAACTTTATTTCATTTCATTTCTATTATTTATTACGAAAATAAGATTTCATACAAAAAACGATCGTTAGTTCACTCGAAACACATTTCAACTCATTTTTCATGTTATCACAACATTTGGTCAAAAATCTCTTAAAATTTGATTTTAATTGAAATCTCAATCAAAGGGTTGTTATTATGGATGGAGTGTTGAAAATATTAGATATAAATTAAATGAATGCCTGAATGAGAGCTTCAGGTTATGAATAATATAACAATTATTATACAATTATGTGTTATGTGTTGTAATCTAATGTTGAGTTCATTCCCCACTTTGATTGATATGTTCACTATGTTATGGTGAGCGGAAAAGTATGACCAGGTGCTAGTGGTGTGAGTTCTCGTCAAAATAGCATTCATCGCATGTTTTGTCGGTCGCGTGGCTCGCCTTATGTCCGATTCCAGTCAATGCCAGTCCAATGCCAGCACTTATATTATTAGTGGTAGCGTTCAAGTGATGTAGTGATGTAGTGCTGCCGATTCAATATAATAAACGCCTTTGAGACCAGACATACCAACAAAACAAGAGAAGCAGATGGTCGGCCAGCTCCTACCCAAATATCTCTAAGTCCATCGCCTCTAAACCCTTGACCCATCCTAAACGAATCTAAACTAGCTTAACTTAACCTAATCTTAACCTGGGATGCCCAAGATCTGCTTGGGGGGGGGGGCTTTTCAGAACTTTTTTCTTCAAATTCCAGGGATTTTTGGGAAAAATGAAGGCCAGAAATTAAGAAAAGCGGTCTTTTCCCAAATTAGTGATTTTACCGCAACATAAACGTTAAATCCAGTTTAAATTTAGCTTAAAGTGGTCGGGCACAGTATAGTACAGATATTGGAGTATAGCACAGAACATGTAACATGAGAGAACGGTCAAGGTAAATATCGGAAGTTGAGTGCACGCAGCTATAGTTTTGACTTTGCATCTCATAAATTAAATTCAATTGAAATGAGCAATTCAATAAAATAAGTGAAAAGGTTATTACAGGAACCGGAAGTAAGGATCGCTGGGCCTGGATATGGCTCGATTAGCAGTCTATACCGGTGTCATATCACTAGAGGAAGAAGACAGCCCTTCCGTTATTATATTTTGGTCACACAGTATATAAATATGTTCAGTAAACACAAAGTATATCAAATCAAAATTTAATGGCTTACTATTCAACTAAAGTTGGTGTACATGAAAGCCGTATAATAATTAAAATTCAAAATAAAAGTTTATATAAAACTAAAAATCAATAAAATCATAGCATTTGAGTCTTAAATACAAGTATTAAAAATTTTTAGGAAAAAATTTCTCTATAATTTTGGGGCAAAAAATTCCCTAAAATGATGGCGTGGGTGGAAAACAAAAAGAAATTGCGGTCACTTTTAATTGATTCTATTTTATAGTCGGACCAAATAAACCAATTATAAGATGCAGATTTGATGCCTTCTTTTCATCTTTATATAGATGCCTGTTCTTCGCGGTCAACTCCCAAACCAAGACCACCGTCGCCCACAACTCGGCCAAACATTACATTCCAAACATACGCCTGTCCTGAAGCCTACGCAAAATGGTATTGCCTCAACGGTGCGACTTGTTTTTCGGTCAGAATTGGAGAGTCTATTCTCTACAATTGCGAGTAAGTCCTCCATTCCATCCATTAATTAATTGATTCCTTAATCGTTATAATAGTTATTCAGTTCTCAGATAATTAATTATTATATTATTCCTATCAGATGTGCCGATGGATATATGGGCCAGAGATGCGAATTCAAAGACCTCGATGGCTCTTATCTCCGTAAGTCTCGTATGAGTTTTTTCATTACCTTTTTTTCAATAATGTGTTGCCTTATGGCTGTGCGCTGTACTTATGTCTGCTATTCCTTCCATCTCTTATACAGCTTCCAGAGAGAAGGTCTTAGTCGAGACGGCCAGTATTGCGGGAGGAGTTACTCTGGCTGTTCTTTTGATGGTTATAATTATAATATTTTATTACTCATATTTGAGGTGAGTTCCCATTAAACAAAACCTTTGTTTCAAATCAATTAAAATTTCTTTATAATTGTTTTTCATAATAAAGGCATCGAAAGAAGGAGAAGTCAGTATTGAATTGGGAGATAGAAAGCCATCAAATCAGTAGAAAGCCTTTCAGTAGAGTCCACTCTCTGAAAAAGAGTACCACAAATATGTCGTTCTCTTACAGCGAAGATTATTTTGGGCCCAACGATGACAAACGCTTACGAAACGTGAGTTTAATTGAAATAAATTTAAAATTAAACATTAATTTTGTATTAATTTAATTAATAGGATGTGGAATACGGAGACGATTCTGTGCCGTATATGTTCCGACCGGTATTCATAGCGTCGGAGAATTGCGATCGAAATCACGAAAAGTGAAATTAATTTAAAAATTTAGACAATTATTAATCGATTCTGTAATTTGTGGCCAACTATTCAATCGCAGTGCAAATCATTTGATTCAAAACAATAATGACTTTATTTATCGCTAAACAACTTATGGAAATCCTATTTCGAAATCATAAACCACTTAATTGAAAGTCGACTTCTCATCTGATACTCAGTTTTCAAATCAAAATCTTATGTTTTAAGTTCCTCTCCATTCAGTTCTTATTTAATAATTAATTTAATTTAATTTATTATATAATTTGCGTTATATTTCGTTCGCAATATATTTTACGGGAAATAGTTTTTCTTGTCTTAACTTAAACTTTATTTTGAAATTAATTTTTTGTAATTAAATTATGTTAATTGAGTTCTCAATTAATGTTCAATAAATGCATTTAATATGCATTGAAATTAAATGGTCTCTAATTTGTTATATAAAAAGAAAATTAATGTTTTTTAAGAGAAATTTCGTGTAAATATGTATTATATTCTTTGAAGCACTTATTGTTTGTAACTTTACTCTTGTAAATACATTTTTACGATTCAATAACTGTTGATAATGTCTTTTATTCAAAAATATCTCCAAAATTATTATTATTATATCATTTTATATAATTATTTGAACAGTTTTTCTCATTTATTATATACCATAAGACATAAAAACGAAAGTTGTTTTCACTCTGACTTTGTTTTTAAATATCTCTTCCTTTTTATACATTCAATAAACAAAATATAAATTATTATATAATAAAAAAGTGATTCAATTAAGCCATTCATTCCATTATTTTAGATCCTTAAGACGACTATTGAAAAAGTATCTTGGTTAATTTTAATCTCTTATCATATGATCATTTTGGCTGCATTTTAGTGAGGAATATGTCACTAATCAGTTTAGACTTGTCTTTTAGAGACTTCAACTTATATGAGTGTCTCTCCAAATATCAATAATATATTTGAATCGCTTTCAAAAAAAAAAAAAAAAGAATTAACTTTAACTTTGATTCACTTGAATGAGATTCTTAAGTGGGATATTTGATGGGATACTCTCTCCAATTGATGTAATCGAGACTATATTTGTTGATATCTTATGGAAATTGAGTGAAAAATAGAGTAAACTATCATTGGTTTCAAATAACTGCAAAAAAGAAAGTGATTCTTAGTTTTGTTGATTTTTGAGTATAATTCAGATCAAAGTTCTCTAATTTTTTTTCAAATTTTGATATTTGTTTTTTGAAGATAGAAATGGTATTCATCTGAGAATCGGTGCAATCGAGTCATTGAACTCAATGGCGAAAAGCGTTGGTTTCGTTTGATTTCGTTGAAGCGTTGCTTAGCTTTCAATCGTATGGTTCGCCGATAATAGACTTGAATTAAGTTATGCCGAAAGCTTTGATGTTTTGTCAGTTGTAGTCCTATCCTCTGATAGCAACTCAAGAGTCACTCATTTGTTCCATTAGACAAAAGATTCACAAATAATCGAAAATCACAAAAAAGTTTTGAAAAAATTCCTCAAAAACTCAACAAAAGTATAAAAAATAGAATTGAGATAAAAGTCAAGACTTTATTCGGAATTAAATTATTAGAAGAAATACTTTTTTCAAATCATTTTGTCTTCACTTCAATGAAATCATTTGAGCGGAAAAATAATCGAAATATCTATAAATTTATTACAAAATTGAATTAATTTTCCGAATCATTGAAAATGCATTCAAAATAGGATACAAACTGACAACAAAAGCCGGTTTTGCATACAATTAACTGTCAATTGTGTCTTACTTTTAATAGGTGGTCCCATTTGCAACATTCACTGCTATATCATCAAAATTAATTATATTAAGTATTAAATTGTGTTCATAATATTCAAGTCATACTTGAAAAGTAACGGAAGCCAAAAATTAGAGTAGATTCACCAATTCATCAATTCATCAATTGATGAATTCTAGTCCTATTAAAGTTGTCGTCAATTTATTTTCAATTAAAGTATTTGAAAACTATAAACAGATTTTTTTCAAACTTATAGATTAGACTCAATTAGAGATTAGAATAAATAATCAAACACAATATATTCAACATATTGTAGCACAACTTTATTGAATTGATATGAGTTAACCATTTGACTTATCTCCACTTTTATGTGTTTTTTGCAATAATTTATGAAAATTTATTTTTAAGGAAATATTATTTCTTTAAAAACAAAAAAACAAAAGAAAATTATATATACTTTATATTTATTTCCTTAAAAAAGAACAATTTTTAGAATCTTTATTCTTGTTGAAAGTGTAACCATTATGTCACGATTATATGATCATGATACAATTGAAACAATAAGGAACACTTTTAACATTGATTTATTATTAATAGCTTTTTATAAAAAATTATTACTCAACACTATATTTTCCATATGAATGCCAATTGATCTGTTCATTTAACATTGTTCAACCAATAAAGATAATTATGATAATTTGTCATTCATATGAATATTTTATCATGATCATTTTGTTACAACAAGAAAAGTTATTCTGGATATTGAGTATTGAGAGGTGTAAGAGATGAGAGCCATCTATAGAAGACATTTGTAATAAGGATTCCGTCAAATAAACAAACAAAACAATAGGAATGCAGGAGAAGAAGAACTCTTCTTTTGATATGACAGCACTCGGTGTCTACTATTGACTGATTGACAACTAGAATGAGTAATAAAGTGGGACCAGTCTTAGGATTGGTTCTGGTCATCGGTCTGTTGTCCATTAGAGCGCCGTTTGGTTTTTGTCAAGAAGAGGACGGATATCAAAACCATACGGAATGTATTGGTATGTCTTCAATAACCGATTGATTTGAAGCTTTTCTTTGATAACATCCATTTGTCTGTTAGGTTGTGTGGGCTCTGAATGTCAGCCGATTGAGTTTCGCTGCAAAAATAAGGGATGTATTCTTCTGGAGTATGTTTGTGATGGCGAAGACGATTGCGGAGATAATAGCGATGAACTGAATTGTCATTCGTTTTTGTGCGACGCTTCCACTCAATTCAGTTGCGAATCCGGTCGCAAATGTTTGGACACTATTTATAAGTGTAACGGAGTTTGGGATTGTAGTGATGGCACCGACGAAGAGAACTGTTTTCAAAACACTTACAATAAGACTAAAGTGTCGTCCATTGGATGTCATACCAATGAGTTTGTCTGCAAATCCGGTGATTGTCTTCATTTCCATTTTGTTTGCGACGGAAAGAAAGATTGTTTCGATGGAAGCGATGAAAGTGACTGCAATTCGACGATTGCCTGCAAAGCAGATGAGTTTCATTGCAAGACTTCTGGTCATTGTATTCCTCTTCACCGCAAATGTGATTCACATTTCGATTGTGAAGATAATTCAGATGAAAGTGACTGTTGTTTACCTCCAAATAGAAGTTGTCTCTCAGCCAAAGAGAACCGAACCATTTGTTTGAGTATTTCCCGCTTTTGCGATAATAACATAGACTGTGCTAATGGCACAGACGAGGGCGGACTCTGTGAGAAAGACCTCTGTTTTTTCAGTAATAACAGTAATACAGGTAACACTTGCACCGGTTCTTGTCATAACATACCCGATGGTTCGGGCTATACATGTCTTTGTGCCAACGGATTGATTCTATCCAATGATAACACGACGTGTACTCAACTAATGACTTGCGAGTCGTGGGGTGTCTGCAGTCAAAGCTGTGTCCAAATCAATGAAAGACAACACAAGTGCAAGTGTGAGGCCGGCTATCAGTTACAAAATGATGGCTTTACCTGCAAGAGCTCAGATATGAGCACTCCTTACGTTATATTCTCGAACAGACATGAAATACGAAGCGTTGACTTAAATACAATGTCTGTTAAACCTCTTCTGTCGGGTCTTAAGAATACGATTGCACTCGACTTCTATCACTCCGACAAAGAAAATATGATTTTCTGGACAGACGTTATGGACGACAAGATTTACAGAGGATTTTTAATTCATGGCTCTCTCACTAACATTGAAGTCATCGTCCAAATAGGTTTGGCTACTGCTGAAGGACTGGCTGTTGATTGGATCGGACAGAATATCTATTGGGTAGAAAGCAATTTGGATCAAATAGAAGTCGCAAAACTGAACGGCAGTTTCAGAAGAACTCTTATTGCCGGACAAATGGTCAGTCCTCGAGCTATAGCTCTCGACTGTAGATATGGAATACTATTTTGGACGGATTGGGACTCAGAATCGCCGCGTATAGAGTCGGCATCAATGAGTGGGGACGACAGGCGTGTGGTATATAGGGTTGAATCGAGTGACGGTGCCTGGCCTAATGGCCTGGTCCTCGATTATGTCGCTCAAAGAATATATTGGATCGACGCCCGCTCCGACTCTATCAATACCGTTAAATATGACGGAAGCGAATATCATGAAGTGCTTCGTGGACACGAACTGCTGACCCATCCGTTCGCTATATCTCTGTATGAAAATCACGTTTATTGGACGGATTGGAGAACTAATTCTGTGATTCGCGCCAACAAATGGAACGGCACTGATATCAAAGTAGTTCAGAGGGCCATAACTCAACCCTTTGACATAAAGATCTTCCACCCCTCCCGTCAGCCAACAGATAATATAACTTCTAAATGTGCGGTAAATAACGGGGAGTGCTCTCACTTGTGTCTAATCGACAAAAACAATACCTATCGATGCAAATGTCCTCATATTATGAAACTAAGCGCTGATAACAAGACATGTGTTCCAAATGAAAAGGTTTTACTTATTTCTAAACCGAATGAAATTCGAGGCGTAGACTTAGAACAGCCCTATTATCACACCATTCCTCCAATAAATCTTCCGAAAGTGATCGCCGCCTCTCAGATTGATTTCGTGGCGAAACAAAAACAGATCTATTGGGCTGACTCTCAACTCAATGAAGTGAAGAGAGCCCTCCTGACAGGCAGTCCAGTCGAGACTATAATCGATACAGTGATCACAAGTCCTCACGGATTTGCTATCGATTGGATCGCAAACAATCTGTTCGTTACGTCTATTGAGTCAAACAGAGGAAAGATATTTGTCTGTAATCTTAACGGAGAGTTCATCTCTGAAATCATAAACGAAGATCTCTTTAATCCTCAATCACTAGTTGTACACCCATTGAATGGACTCATCTTTTGGTCTGATCATGGATTTGAAGATCTCGAAGATGTAAATCTAAACAAAGATCCGGTCATAAAACAGGCAGCGATGGACGGATCCTCTATAAAAACATTAGTTAATAAGTCGGGCAACAAATATTTGGATCAGCCCTCGAGTCTAGCCCTTGACTTAGAGTCGATTCCTAACCGATTGTATTGGATTAATGTGGGAAGTGCTAGCATTCAATACATTGAATTGGGATCCGATACCATTCATATGCTTTTAGACGCGGGAAAACATACTCAAAATCCTTTGGAACCGCTGGCGCTTTCCATTTACCACAACTCTCTTCTATTTTCATCACAAATAGATAATAGCATTCATTCTATCGATAAAACAAATGGAAAAAATCAATCAGTTTTTCGCAATCAAACCGAAGACGTCATTACAATCAAAGTCTACGACAGCTCTCTTCAAACCGGATCTAATTTGTGTGAAAATAATGGCAACTGTTCTCATCTTTGTCTTATGGTAGCCGTTAACAAAAGAGTTTGCAAGTGTGCCATTGG
Source organism: Minunthozetes semirufus (assembly GCA_034699985.1). Classification (NCBI taxonomy): domain Eukaryota; kingdom Metazoa; phylum Arthropoda; class Arachnida; order Sarcoptiformes; family Punctoribatidae; genus Minunthozetes; species Minunthozetes semirufus. The sequence continues at coordinate 13,170 of JAQIXD010000093.1, forward strand.
TTTCAGAATAGATCCAACCAATGAGACTAATTGTTTGGGGGCCGACGTCTTCCTTATGTATTCCTGGAATTGGGGAATAAAAGCAATTAGTGTTAAACCTAATGACACTTCAGAACCATTGCTTCCTCTGATCTCTCGCGTTCTAATGGCCGCCACAATTGACTACATATATAAAGAAGGTTTCATCTATTGGGTGGACAGCGATGAGGGCTCTATCACTCGCATAAAGAGAGACACGACTTCCCATCAAATAATAGTTAACGGAATCGAAAAGATCGAAGGCTTTGCTGTCGATTGGATGGCGAATAACATCTATTGGGTCGACCCTGACTTTGATGTCATCGAAGTGTCTCATTTGAACGGCAGCTCTCGTTATGTCATTCTTTCGGGAAATATGGATAAACCTAATGCTCTGGCAGTTCATCCTTTGCAGGGATACTTGTTTTGGAGCGATATTGGAATTAATCCCAGAATAGAGAGAACTCTTTTGGACGGCACTCAAAGAATGACAATTTGTAACTCTTCTATGCATATGATCAATGACTTGGCTGTTGATGTACTCCAAGATAAGATCTATTGGTCTGATTCACACAAAGACACGATCGAGAGAATGAATTTGGACGGAACTAATCGAGAGGTCATTATCAGTGGTTCGCATATAGTGAGTCCCATTTCGTTAACCATATTCGATAACTTCATTTACTGGGCGGACACCAACTATTTGGGCGGAGCTATCCTTCGAGCGGACAAAGACAACGCAAATCTAACAGTGACTCCAATACAGACTCAAATGGGAGACCATATTAAAGATGTAAAAATATTCCATAAGAGGCCGACTTCTCAAACCAACAAATGTGCCGTAAATAATGGCGACTGTCAAGAGTTATGTCTATTTAGAGGGCCAGCACTTAGCCATCGTTGTGCCTGTGCTCACGGAAGCATTGGGACTGACAACAAAACTTGCGAACCCTATGAAGCGTTTATAATGTTCTCAAAAGTGACAGAAATAGATAGCATTCATATTAATGATGAGCAGAATCTGAACGCTCCCTATCCTGGGCTCACAAACAAAGAGTATATGCGAAATGTGATCGGACTTACCTTTGATTACTCCTCTCAAAGAGTAATTTATTCAGATATCCAAAGGGGAAGTATAAGCAGCAGTTTCTTCAATGGCTCCGGACATCAGCTTTTAGTGGAAAAACAGGGTTCAGTTGAGGGCATAGTTTATGACCAAATGTATGGCGAACTCTATTGGACGAGTAATAGCGACGCTTCCATTTCAAGAATCAATTTAAGAACTCAGGGCTCGAAAATTGAGAAAATCATAAAACTTGGCGCTGAAGACAAGCCTCGAGGAATAGCTGTTGATAGCTGTGCTTCGAGAGTCTATTGGACAAATTGGAATAACCGAAACCCTAGTATCCAAAGGGCATACCTGAGTGGATATGATTTACACGCAATTATCACTACAGACATCCGAATGCCGAACGCCATTACAATTGATCACAAACTCCAGAAGCTCTACTGGTCTGACGCCAGACTCGACAAAATAGAAAAATGCAATTTTGATGGATCTGAAAGACATTTGTTATTAACGGAAACCCCTAAACATCCGTTCGATTTAGCGGTTTTGGAGAATTACTTGTTTTGGACGGATTGGGTCGAACACGCAGTCCTCAGATGTGACAAATTCACCGGATCTCAAGTCGTCAAACTTCGTCGTAATATTCCCCGACCAATGGGTATAATAGCTGTGGCTAACGATACAGAGGACTGTACTCTAAATCCTTGCCTACCATTGAATGGCGGCTGCGAAGACGTCTGTTCCGTTTCAGTCAACGGCTCTACATTTTGCAACTGTTTTATTGGAAGAGTGCTCTCCTCTAACGGAAAGACCTGCGTTATTAAGAATAGTAACTGTTCTGAGAATGAATTCGAGTGCGGAACTGGAGTTTGTATTCCTTTCGAGTTGACCTGTGATAGAGTGTCCGCCTGTCCCGACGACTCCGATGAGAATCTAAACTACTGTTCAACACGAAAGTGTCCAAAAGGTTTCTTTAGGTGTTCTAACAATCGATGTATCGATGAAAAGAAGCGCTGCGACGGACAGATTCACTGCACAGATGGTACCGATGAAAGTGACTGTTCCTGTAGTCCAGACAAATTCAAGTGCAAAGACGGCCCCTGTATTGGCGCTCAATTTAGATGCGATTCGGGTAACCATTTGTTGACTTATTTTTCATTTGTTTTTCAATTAATTCTTTTGTTCAGATCCTGACTGTACTGATGTCTCCGATGAGATTGGATGTGAAAGACCCGACTGCTCGAAACACCCTCTATTTTGGGATCCGGAACAGAAATTCGTTAACTGTCCCTCCACTACAGCTTGTATTCATCCGGACTGGATATGTGACGGACAGGTATTTCAATTAAAATAATAATTAATTTGTATTTTATTTAAAATTTTGTCCAAAAGAACGACTGTTGGGATAATTCTGATGAAGAAAACTGTAAAACAAAATCAATAGAAACGTCTTGTCCTTCAAATTCATTTAAATGTCTAACATCTCAATGCATTCCTATGGCGTGGGTTTGGTATGTCTTTTGATATTAACATTCTTTTCGATTGTTTTATAAATGACTTAATTTCAGTGATCGCGACAACGATTGTGACGATCGGAACCGAACCGTCAGCTCTGACGAAGAGAATTGCGACTATGAATGTCAGGCCGACCAGTTTAAGTGCAATAATTCGGACTGCATTCCCACTATTTGGAGGTATTCTTAAGTAAATCCTTTTTCGAGTTATTCGATTAAAATATGAATTTTTCAAAATAGATGTGATGGACATCAAGATTGTAGTGATGGAAGTGATGAAACTGAAGACTGTAAAACAAGAACCTGTCCCGAAGACTGGTTTCGGTGCAATAATACCGGACAATGTATTCCCTCGATTTGGATATGCGATGGTTAGTGCTCTCAAACTCATTAAGCAATTATTAATTGATTAAAATTTAGGCGAAAACGATTGCGGTGACACTCAGGGCAGTGATGAACATCCAGAGCACGGGTGTAATGTCAGTCTCAGTATTTGCAAACAAAACGAGTTTCAGTGCCATAACTTTCAGTGTATTTTACATTCGTTTTATTGCGACGGAGACGACGATTGCGGCGATAAATCAGATGAACCCAATGACTGTGTTTTTACCAAATGCACAACCAATCAGTTTGAATGTAAAAACAAGAAATGTATTCCCAAGACATGGCTCTGCAATGGTATCAGTGACTGTCACGAAGGAGAGGATGAGTCAGAGGGTATTTGTTCCCACAATATGACGGGCACTAAGTGTAGAGACGGAAGATTTGAGTGCGAAAATGGAATTTGTATCGAAGCCGACCTTTTATGTAATGGAAGTGATGACTGCGGAGATTATTCCGATGAATCCAAATGTAATGTCAATGAATGTGAGTCTAAGATTCAATGCGCGCAGAAGTGTGAGGATATGCCCATTGGCTATAAATGCAGTTGTTTTGATGGTTTCGAGCCTTTAGATGGCGGACGCATTTGCAAAGACATCGACGAATGCAAAGTGGAGAGACCGTGCAGTCAACACTGCCGTAACACTTTCGGCTCATATGCCTGTGCATGTGATAAAGGCTATTATTCTATTGATGGCGGCGTCTCCTGTAAAGCCAATAGCAGTATAGCTCCGACTCTTATATTCTCGAATCGCTATTATATTCGTCAGATCTCTACCAAAGGATTCGATAAAAGACTGATCGTTCGTAATCTAACGAATGCTGTGGCTCTCGATTTCGATTGGAAGGACAGTTGTATCTATTGGTCAGATGTTACAGCTTTAGGCAGTTCTATAAAACGGATTTGTCAGACAAATTCAAATGAAAGCACAACCGAACAAATTCTTCATTCGGCAATAGTTCAAAGTCCGGATGGAATAGCCGTCGATTGGATCGCCCGTAATCTCTACTGGTGTGACAAAGGAAAGGAAACAATTGAAGTCTCCACTCTTGAGGGAAGGTATCGTAAAGTACTCATTAAAGAAGGGTTAGAAGAGCCCCGGGCTATTGTCGTGAATCCTTACGACGGATATTTCTATTGGACTGATTGGGGGGAAACACCTTATATTGGAAGAGCAGGAATGGATGGTTCACAGGTGACAATATTGATAAATGAGAGTCTTGGTTGGCCCAACGCTCTCACTATCGATTACATCAATAAAGAACTTTTTTATGCGGACGCGCGCGAAGACTATATTGCAGTTACAGACCTAAACGGGCGAAACAGACACGTAATCGTGAGCCGAAAGACTTCACATTTGGTTCATCACATCTTTGCGTTAACTGTATTTGAAAACACACTCTATTGGAGTGATTGGGAGACAAAAGGAATAGAATTTTGTCACAAATATCACTGCAATAAAGTCTCGACACTCACTAATACAGCGCACCGTCCAATGGATCTTCATATTTATCATCCATACCGACAACTACCTCTTCCTAATGGAAATCCCTGTGAAAGCAATAACTGCAGCACTCTATGCCTTCTGACACCTGAAGGCGGAAGTGTATGCGTTTGTCCCGAAAACTTTGTCCTTCAATCAGATAACAAGACGTGTGTCAGTAACTGCACGACCTCTCAATTTGTCTGTAATTCCACTTTTAATTGCATACCATTTTGGTGGAAATGCGGTCAGTATTTGATATTAAATTGTTTTCAATAATTAATTCATTTTTAATTCTAAAACAATTTATTGCTTTAAATCTGAATACAGACACTCAGGATGATTGTGGTGACGGCTCAGGTCTGTTACATTTTTCATCAATTTTTAGTTAATTTTGATTTCATTTTATTTTAGACGAACCCGAAGAATGTCCAGCTTTTCATTGTACTCCGGGTCAGTTCCAATGCAATAACTTTCATTGTATTCCTCCATCGGAATTATGTGACGGCATCTCTCAGTGCGGAGACAATAGTGATGAACTGGAATGCGGTAGGAATTCCTCTAAATTTAAATTTAGTCATCAAACCTATCGTTTATTTTTGGTTATATAGAAAGATATACTTGTCTTCCCTCTCAAGTCAAATGTTCGACCAATAGTTCGATCAATAGTTCGACCGATAGTTTGGCCAATAGTTCGACCAATAGTTCGACCAATGGTTCGACCAATAGTTCGACCAATAGTTCGACTAATAGTTCGACAAATAGTCCGGTCATAAGTGAGTAAACTTAAAACGACTTTTCTTAACAAACGTTTAATTGTTTTCATTAATTAAAGCTATTCTTCGGTGTGATTTGGATTGTCTTAATGGCGGCACTTGTTTTTACGATACAGACGATACTCCGCGGTGTCGGTGTCCGCCTGGATTTGACGGTCTTCTCTGTGACCGATATAAGTGTTCCGGTTATTGTAAAAACAAAGGCCATTGTTATCCGGATCTGTTATCTCAAAGCAATGATCCAAACCATCCACCGCTGAAGTGTGAGTGCTCTCCAGAGTGGACAGGAGAGCGCTGTGAGATTCGGTCCAATATTTGTGAAAACTTTTGCCTAAATGATGGCAAATGTCATATACAATACGGAGTTCCCGTTTGTAGCTGTAATTCAGACTTTTTTGGTCAAAAGTGTGAAAACTGTCAGACATTGAATTGTCTTAATTCTGGTCACTGTTCTAAAAAAGAAAACCAAAACTATTCGTGTCTCTGTCCTCCAGGTCTGTCATTCTTTGTAATTTTCTCAATTAATTTGGTATTGTTTTTAGGTTTTTCTGGTGATAGATGTCAAGAGTCAATGTGTGACAACTATTGCGAACACGGAAATTGCACAGTCATAGGAGGAGTGCCTCAATGTACTTGTTTTAGTGGTTTTAGTGGCAAACGTTGCGATCAGGACAGTTGTAAAGACGGCACATGTCTTAATGGTGGAAGTTGTCAGAGGAATTCTAAGAAAGCTGTTTGTGTCTGTCCTGAAGGCTATCAGGGAAAGCGTTGCGAACAGGATTTGTGCGGCTGTAGGAATGGGGGCAGATGTGTACCAACTAAGTCAGAATACGGACACAACACATGCTTATGTAGGCCTCACTTTATGGGAGCCTTTTGTGAGATTTTTATCGCAAAATCTTGTGATGAAATTATTTGTCATAACGGAGGGCAGTGCCGACTCACCAATCAAAGTGAGGCATATTGTCACTGCACTAATGGCTGGTCGGGATCACTCTGTGAAATAGAAGCTAATCCTATCTGCAACTCATTTTGTTTACACGGCGGCACTTGTGTTCCGCCCGAAGGCCGTGAATACGGCCCAAAGTGCGAGTGAGTAATGATTTCACAATAATTTCGAATTATATTTTTTTGATGACAATTGAAAATTCCCTTTACTTGTGATTAAGACCTACTCTTTCTCTCCTCCCCTCTAATCAGCCCTTTTTAATAAAATTTTTTGTTTGTTTATTAATGTGTTGTTTATTAATATCGAAACTATTTTTGAATTTTTTTTAATTCAGTAAATTTTCCAAACGATTCTAATTTACAAAATATATATATTTATATACTGCAATATACCCACTCCTCCGATATTATTGGAAAGAGTTAAAAGGACATTCTCTACCTTTTCGTTGTCTTCAATTGTCGTATAAAAATAATTTCTTTTTATAACTTGTTTTTTGTTTTTTACTTTAATTTGTTATTTTAAACGTTATTTCAGTTGTTTGAAGGGTTGGGTGGGACCCAGGTGTCAATTTAGCACTGATTGCAAGGCTTATTGTTTGAATGGCGGCACTTGTGTGCCATCGGATGATTCCAAGGGAATGCCCACCTGTTTGTTAGTTTCGAATTCAAATTCATTTCAAACTATATTTTAATTTATTTTTTATTTGTCTCTTAAGATGTAGTCCGGGATATGCCGGCCTTCGCTGCGATAATCTTATTCTAAGAGCCTCTGAGTTTGAAAACGATTCCTACTCTTTGGACAAAACGACAAAATGGATATTAGTAGCTGTGATACCGTTAGCCATCGTTCTAATCATATGTTTGGCCCTTTTCATCGGTGTCTTCACATTCAGAATCAGAAAAAGGTATTTAATATTAGAAGAAGTTTTTGATTTCACAACTAATGTATTGAATTGTTTGTAGTAATCGAGGGTTTCTTCACCGAAGAATGCAAGAAACGTCAGCCAATGTCGAGATTAGTAATCCTATGTATGGCAGCGACGACTTCGACGAAGATGTGAGTTCCAGTCATGCGTTGAGTCGTTCCTTCACTCTCGAAGTTAACGAAAAAGTATTTAAAAATATTTGAAATAATTTTTTAAAAATTTTTAATTAATTTTTGATTTTCTCTCAAAAAGAGTACAAATTTTTCGAACCCTATGTATGAATACCAACAAAACACTGACGAAGAAAAACGAAATCTTCTTATTTCTGACAATGAAGTCAATAGTAATGATGAGTCAAAGGCACCCCTTTATGATACGGAACATCCGTTAGCCTAAAACTCCAATCAATTGATCCAAAACTGAAAGTCTTTTCTGGTCTTCAATTTACATGAATTATGTGTTGAGTTGTCTTTTAATATAACTTTTTATAATAATTTGCATTTAATTACAATTGAATTACAATTGAATTACCGGTTGTTTTAAGTTAATAGAATTACATTCTATTTAAATACGGTATTCGTCCGCTCCTTGCGTTCAATCATTAGTTTTGGTCACAATTTAGGGTAATTTTTACCAAATGATGAGCTTTTATTACAATTGTCTGTTAAACCGCTGATAACTCGAATAATTAGCGATGATTTGCGGCAAATACCGTATGAGTCATATATTCAACAAATGTTTAACAAATCACTAGTTTTATGACTTTTAATGAATTCAATACTCTTTGAAAATATGTAAAAATAATCGAATAATTGTATTATATATAGTTTTTATGCATTTATTTAATTTTTAATCGTTTTCTTAATTTAATGACAATTTTAATGCTCTTCTGATAACAGTTTTCAAAGCAATTTAAGCCAAACATACATTTTCTTAGCTCTTCCTTCAAATGCATTTAAATTGCTTAATGAAGTGCAGATTTAGGTATAGAGTTATCGCCAAATTTTTATAGTAGATCTTAGAGAAGTCCTTCCTCTGCAGTACAATCTAATTATCGAAAGTTTAATTTATCGATAATCGAGTGATTAAAGCAATTAATTACTGAAATGACTGACAAATCTTTTGCGACAAATATTATCATTTTTTTTGGCAACTATTTTGTGCTAAACTTTTGAACAAATTTATTATTTAAAACTTTTTGTGTAAATGTTTTGACAAACTTTTGACTCGAATTTCGCTTAATTTTGTAATTTATTAAACGTTTCTATAATTTGTTTGATTGTTATTAAATATAATTTGTATTTAGAACTCAATATTCCTGTAAAATGTGCCAAAAAACGCAATTAATTGTATTATATATATTTTTAGTCATTATATTAACCATAAGTTTATACAAAAGTATAAAATAAATGATAAAACATTCGTTGAATCAATCGATTGATTGGAAAAATTGTTTTATTTCACATTTTTATAACTTTTTCATTAGAAAGACAATACTCGAGGCCTTTGAATGATAATAATTGGAGTAATATTTAATAATTAATTTATTTGAGTCTAAATTGTCTGTTAATTACATTCATTACAATTCATTCTTTAAATTTTCTTTAATTAAGTTTTGATTTATTGAAAAACTGAACAAAATATCGATTTTTGATTTGATTTCGTTTTTCTTATTTTGAGTCAACTTTTGGCTCAGAATTGCATTTAATCTTTGATTCTCGCTTTCAATGAAATGGTTCCCATTTTTCACAATTTTCTCCATTATTTTGATGTAATTTTCGGACAAATTCTTATTGTCTTCATTCGACAATTGATTGACTCTTTGTTTTGTTTCATTGATTATGTCATTCCTCTCCTCTTCAGTACTTTTCATGAAACGTTCGGCCAATTCATCGAATTCTTCTAAGTCTTGATTTAATGATATTCTTATTGAAGAGTGTTTTCTAAGGAATCGCAAAATAGAATCCGATTTGAATTCATCGCTAAAATGGATGGCATTCTTGAGGTCGCCATTGATGAAGAGTTTGCAAACTGGAATGTCTTCGATTTTTATGCCATACTTTTCCATTAAATCCATATTTTGTTTGTCACCGAACTGTTGAACTCCAACCTCTGCAAAAAGAATGTCATTATTTTTGACACTTTTGACCACTTTTTCGAACTCTTCGTGTTTCTGTCCGTAAGGATACTCGATATCAAACTTAACCAAAACTGTTCTGAATTTTGCGATAATCTGTTTTCAAACCAATTGTTTCAGAAGATTAACAAAAATAAGATAAAAAGTTGGGAAACCTTTTCAAAAGTAATTGAATCCAAGACTACTGATCCACTCAACGCTTCCAAAAGTGATATTTTCTGTATTAAAATAAAGACAACTGTAAGCCAATGAAGAAATAGCCTCATGATTGAGATAAATGTCAGTAAATTAAGATTAAATTAAAGATTAAACAAAACTTCAAACAAGTGGTGAAAAGTTGTGAAAATCCAACTCAAAATAATTTTACGGATGAGTTCCAAGAGATGGCATTAGTGTGTTATCTGAGCATTGAATGGGAGGTTTCAAAGATGGATGTCTTGTATGACAATACAGTTCACCGAATGAGTCAATGAGTGACTGATTTGTGAACAAAATATTACTGAAAATAGTTTTATTGAATTGACTTTTATTATACAAAAATTGGTTTAATTGTTAATTTGTGTGAATATATGACTAAATTATATATAATTTTAATGTAATTATGGACTCAATTGAATGGAAATGAAAGCAAATAATAATAAATTAATTTAATTGTGAACTGAATTTGAAAAATCAATTTAAACGATAGACGACTGAAATGATAAACAATTACTGTAATCAAGAAAATGATGTTTATGTGAGTCTTGGCTTTGATTTCAAATGACTTTAAATTTAAAATTAAATGAATTGTGAAAAGAAAGGGATATAAAAATCAAATAAAAACCGCTATTAAATGATTAAAACAGTTTTAAAGAGATTTTTCCTCAAAACTCGCAATTCATTGAAAAGGGATTCGTTTCAACACTTATTTGGTTTTGTTTTTGTTTTTCGTTTGTTTTGTCACTAATTTCACTGAAAATCATATTCAAAGACTAAATTCATTCGTTTTATACATTAATCACTTGATATTGAGTTTCGTAATCAACAAAAAATGTGTTAAATAATAGATTTTTCAAAATTAATTTCCTCTTCGTTTCAATTGTCGAAAGAATCACTTGTTTTTGTTCTCAATTTTCAGACCAAATGTTATCTACGGTTAGATTTATTTGCATTTTATTTGACTATCAATTTATTGAAACCAATTATTCCTCTCTTTTTATGAGTAATTTATTAAATATAATAACAATTCATTGAATATTAAACTCAATTAATTAGTGACCCATTAATTGATTAGAATGTAATTCAAGCCATCGATTGGTTTGCGTTTGAATTTATTAGTGTTTTATTGATTTGTTGTTTAAATCATTTGTTTTTGTATTAAACACTTAAATGAGTTTTGGATCAAACAATAATAAAGTCTATGATTTAGAGACGAATTGAGAGAAAACAAGACTAAACTTATCCTTGAATTAGACGACTACTGAAATGAAAGTCTTACTCAATAGTGAGGCCTTAGATATGGCACTGAATGAGAGTGTGTCTGACTGTGGCTTCAAATTCAATATTTTGTTAGAAATGTTTAAATTGAATAAAAAAGAGATTGTCTTCAGTACTGGTGTTGAGTGACTCTAGACTTGACTCACTTTTCGATAATCAAATCAAAAGTACTCTGAGTTTTAGGGTTTAATATAAACGAAGTATCGGTTGTCTGAAGTGAATGAGTCAAAGACGCCCTAATATTGAGGCAAAGTTCATATCTTTTATCATTTTTAGTGATTTTCTACTAATTTCGACACATGTTTTGTCTTTGAGTCTCTTTAAATGACCTCTATTTGAATCTTGCAATTAATTAATAATACTTTTAACAAAATATTCGCAATTTTTCCTGTTTTCGAGTTTTTGTTTGAAAGCATTACTTAATTATATTTCGAATGTATTTTAGTTTTATATAAAAATATCCTTAACTTTGAATACAATCTTAAAATTATTTCGTTTTAATATATGTTTTAATCAGATTTTGATCCTTTGATTATTAGGTCCAGAATTTGGCCGCAGATCAGGCGGTATCCGATCTGTCTGAAGAACAATTACGGAATGTGTTGGAACAATTAACTGATCATAATCTTCCTGATAGTGAGAAATGTCCATTAGTTCGTCGCCTCAATGCCGAGAATGCGGCCAAAGATGAATCAGATTTATTGATATCGAGGTTCTGCAAGTCATCGACTGCTTCGATCGCCTCCTCTTCTAATACTTGTCGTAACAGTAGTCGAAAATCACGTTATTTACAAAGAAGTGGTTCTAAAGACGCAGAGTTTGTTAGGGAGAAGACTAATGGCTCGAATGTGAAGTCTGTCCACTCTTCACAGTCTTTACAAGACTTGATGAGTAGCGCCAACTCTGAGACTGATTCACAGACAATGCGAGCCATTGGTGCCAACCGTTCTGGCAAACGGCTAAATAAGGCCAGTCGTGCCAACTCTTTCACAATGCCTTCGGGTTCTCAACACTTTTGTAATAACAATAATATAACTAAAGAAAGCTCTGGTGATGTGTCTTCAGCTGAGCTCAGAACTAGTAGTCAGCACTTAATTAAAGGCACCCGCAATAAGAGCGTCAAAACGCGTCCAAATCCTCACACATCCGGCGCTTCTGTTACAGAAAACTGTGTTAAAAGTGATGAAGAGTTGGTTGTGTCGGACGCAACAGTTTCTAGTCGTACTCTCGACGAGTGTTATACCACTCGATCTGTTCATACAGATAACCATAATATGGATTCATGTGATAAAAACTGTACTCCTCTTTGCAATAGTGGGCCGACAGTCGAGCCACAGGTTTGCGAAATAGAAATGCAAGACTTGAGACAAAAAGTCAAAATTATTGAATACTCGTCGAGTGATCGCGAATACAATATCAATAGTGTCGACTCCTTCATGGAATTGGGTCTTAAACGTCCCGAACGTGCCGTTAATCATAACTTCGATTCGGATTCAAAGGACTTCACTCACAATATGTGTGAAGACAACCGATTGACGCAAATTCAAGGTTTGAATAAATCTTTTGCTTTAAATCTAACTCTTGTTTTGCACGTAAACTAACACTACATAACCAAACACTCACTCATTAGGCGCAGAAGGTCTCAGATCCTACGATCAGTTGAATTCATATCAAGATTCAGGTATTTATAAAATTAACTCATATGTAGTGTTAGTGTAACTCAAGAATGCATTTGTTGTGCAATTGATTGATACTTAGGTCAATATTTTTGGCTTTTAGATCTAAGTGGAGGTCAACACCAACAACAACACAATAGAGACAACCAAATGTATGTCCATTAATGCCCACCTCTTCTCCTTTTATTCCATTTAATACTCTTTTGTTTGTAAATCAGTCGAAATGCAAATAATGTTAAGAAGAAGAAGAAAACCGAATTACCCGTCAAATTGTCCGAAGAGATCGAAGGACACATTGGTTTTAAAGATGTCGAGTATTTGGAAGCATTTGTCAATTCTAATGATACAAACAAACCGTTGAGTGATTTAAACTCGAAAAACAGCGGAACCCTATTCATGCCTAACCCTAATGTCAAAGAAAGTGTCAAAAAGAAAGAGAAAAGCATTCAATTGATTGCAAACAATGTTTCAAATAAACGAAAAAACGGGTCTAATGTGAACCCAAACTCCAATCAAACTCAAAGTGCGTCAAACGCTCACAAGAATAGCGTTTCGCCAAACATTCCTCTATCGACTTCTTCGTCCTCTTTCAGCAGCGATGATGTCAATAGTGTTAGCAAACACTCAGACTTTGCTCAAAGAACTGATTCCCTAACGAATGAAACGACTAGTCCTCTAAACTCTAGTTCTGATCCAAAAGACAAAATTCAATTGAGTCGAGAAAACTCTGATAATTTAGACGACGACAAAATGCACACCACTTTCAACAACTCATCCTTCTCTTTGATTAATTCTAATGTGAGTTCAGAACTTCTATACACTGCTTCCGATTCAGAAATGGCTGATCGGGAGAAGGGATTCGTCACTCCTAAGAGTAAATATTTAAAGCGACGCAAAGGACAGATGAGAAGAACCGAAAACCAGAGGAATCAAAACTGTTCTTCTGTACAATCGTCGACTTCGACCACTCCTTCGTCGTCAACTGTTTCTGGTACTGTCCGTCACTATACAAGCGGTCAATTTGAGAGATTCGCCGGAATGAGAGGCTATGAAAGTGAACGCGAATACACAACAGAAGACTATAACCGCCGAAAACCAAATAACTCTGACTATAATCGCCGCAAATCGTTGTCATCAGTGCCTCATTCCGAACAAAACTCTGCCTATAATTCAGACGGAGAGCTCTCCTCTCATTCAATGCCTATTCGTAACGATTCTCTAAATACTGAAAAAAGTAATTCCGATTCCCGAACGACTCCCTCTTCTATATCATCGACACCAAAGGCTTCGTACGCAGATATCGCCAAACATCTCAACTTCGGCATCAATTTCATCAAAAGGTCTTCAGTGGACGCCATTTATGTTACGAATTCGAACTCTGGTTCTGTTTCATCGCAATATCAAGAATATCCTCAATTAGACCTTTCACTGACACCTGTGGCTGATGTGTCGACCCCTTCGTCTCCAAACAACTCTAAGATGTTTGAGGCGTTGATATCTCCGCAACAAAAAAGAGTGTCTGAAAAGAGAGATATTAGTAGTGACTCAAACAGTGCTCCGACTTCGATGACTAATACTCCGGTCCCACAAACTTATGCGCAAAATGAGTGCCTTTTCAGTGAGACAACTGTGAAGAACAACAACACTGACCAAAAAACTAATGAAATCAGTGGTGAAACTGAAGATTCATCCCTTCCTCCAGTTATTATGTGTGACTATACAGAATCCGTGCCCTTCACTGATATCGGATCCGTTACTTTCGGCTTTTTCGACGATTTAAGCGCTTCTTCAGAACAGAAACAAAATAAAATTGAAACTCATTTACAAACTGACGAAACGCCAGAAGTGAAGGTTTGTCTTCTTTTTTATATAATTTCTATTCTTTTGATCAAAAGTTGAGAATATTTTTACAGATTTGTTAGAAATGTATTGAAATTGACTTTACTTTAATAAAATTGTTTTTCATTTGATTTAATCATAAAATTGTTTGAATTATAGGCAAAGGGTGTCATCAATAATATGAAGACAACTAGTCTTAGACCCGAAGTTAGTCCCGAAGTCAAAAGTCATGTAAATATGAACGGCCCTAAAGTAAGAGGAGTTCCGCTCAAATACATTGATGTCGATAAGAAGAGCTTCAATTACGAGCATATAATCAATTTCATCAAAAAGGGTCAGTTGTTTACCATTTTGAGAGTCTTATGGAATGAAAGTAAATGTTTGTCTTATTTGTTGATATCATATATAGCGTGGGATAACGCAAAACGCGATCATCAGTGCTATGAGTCCTACGAGTCGAGTCCCAAAGTCAACTAAAGTCTGTGCCACTCCTTCTCCACTACTTGTGACACATTTTTCTAACTTTCAATCGAATGGAAATCATTTGTTAATCGATTAATGAAATCATCGAAACATTGTTTTATTGTTTCATCGCTTGAAATAACAGTTCATTTATTTTTTGTGCATTTTTTTTGAGTTTTGAGAGAAAAACACAAAACATATGAAAATTGATTTAAAACTAAAACTAATTCTACACTTAAGTGTCCTTTGATTTGAAGCTCTCATTCAGAGTGCATCTCATCTTCACTTAAACCGAATGAAGTATCGAAAGCTTTATTTGAATGTCTTATGACTTATCTATCGAACGATAAATTGATTTTATTTATCGACAAAACCTATAATTCAATGAAAAGCATATATCAGTGAATGTTTCGGCAAATGTTTTAATATATCAACTCTAAAGTCATCTTAAATATTAACACAAGTCTTAAGACTCTCTGGACTCCCAGTTCTTCGACTTTTTACATCTCGTCCTCCAATTGATTTTGGATGCAATGGAGTTATCGAACGAATATTTAATTGAATTCTTTGTTATTTTTGACGTTTATATTGAATATTGAATTGTTTTAACTTAAAGTAAAGACTCATTAATTTGAAGATTAATTAACGAACGAATAGACTATATATCAGAAGACTATCTATTAATTGATTACCGATTTGTCATTAATTTAATGAACGGAATAACTGACAAAACATTTTCGGAATGTTTTTGATTTTATTTGATTATGAAAATTGAAATTTATTACAGATTTCATCATTTATTACAATTATATTAATATTATATTTTTCGTTGATTTTTATCTCAAAATTTGTTCCAAAAAAAAGATATTAATATTATTATTGATTTTTGTTTTTTGTTTTCATTAGTTTTAAGTTAAATCTAAACCAAACGAAAGTTAGAATCATTTTTTGTAAACTTATCGGGGCTTCGAATGCCTGTTCTCTTGAGGGCAAACATTAATTTTTTTAATCTTTTTGTTGATTTTAATGAAAAAAATGGTCTAAAAGTACGAAAAAACGTTTAAATTGAGACTAAATTTAAGTCATAATTAGAGAGTAATAATCGGTTCTCAATTGTCGACAACTTTTTAATTAGAAAATGAAAAACAAATTGAAATGAATTGTCATAAATAGCGGACAAAATTTGTTAAGTATTTAAAGTTTTTCTTTTATTAATTGAATGCTTGTTATAATCGATAATAATATTTGTAAAGCGTTTCCATTGTTTTTTTGAATTAAGTTTTGTTCCGCTATTTAGTGATAATTGCATTGAAATATGTTTTATCGAAAAACACTTTTTTGTTCAAAATTGAGAACATTTTCATTATTTGTTAACTGAATGTCAAACAAGTGTAACACCAATGGATCCGAACAATAAAATTATCAAAATTTTCTTTTAATTTAAATCTGTTTTCAATTATTTCTAAACAAACTCTAAAAATAATGGTATAAAAGAAGTCTTAGAGAACATTGAATTTGTTTTTAATGTTTTATTCTTCGGTTAATAATCAAAAGATTACATAATTTTCTTAATATTTGTATTAATTTATAAAACAAATGATTGAATTATCGATCGATAGATGACTCGAATTAATGGCCAGAAATTAAATAAACAAAAAATAGTTAATTCTTTTTAATACAAAAAAGGGTTAAAATCAGACAAAATGAACGAATTAGTGAACACTTTAACTCTTTTGAGTCAAATTCAGATCTTCTGAAGTTTCGATTTCTTTGATCCGGAATTTAATCCACTTCTTAATGTCTGCGTATTTTTTCTTAAGTTTATTTATCTCTCGGATCTCTTCTTCTTCGAACTTCTTGAGGAACATTTGAAGCTCAGCGTTAGTCAAACGAAGATATTGGGCGACCTATTGCTCAGAATAAACTCAATTAATATCAGTTGGAAAAGGGTTTTAAGACTCACTTCACTCGATATCTCGTTTTTATTCTTATTAAAAATGAAGACTTTAGAGACGGATTCGTTTGGTCCCAACAAAACTCTTACAATTAGAGGATTTTCATTGTCTTGAAGTCGTCGACACTCTATATATCCATAAAATTCAATTAAAAGTCAAATAAAGATAATAATAGTGAGGAATACCTCCATTGTCTTTAAGGACGAAAAGTGCAAAATCTTGTGCAGAATTTGTTACTTTGAATTTGTCTAACAATATGTTTATGACTTCCTGTCCATTCAATAGACTAGAAATGAAGACACTGGTGACACTGCCATGTGCTGGAGTGAATGTACTCGTCTTTCAATTGAAATATTATTTAGAATTCAAACAAAATTTTAATTAAAGAGAAAATACTTCTCTGTTATAGAAGTGTCCGTTTATAGAACACCTCCGCTTTAGTTTGATTCTGGATCGCCTCAAATTACAGGCCCTCCGTAGCACCACTTCTTCGCCTGAATTCTTTTGGTCATCTTTTTGGTCGTTCTTTTGGTCTTCCGTTTGGTTTTTCTTTGAATCAGATATTTGTTGGACGTATTCGTCGTCAAAGCTTTTGGTGTTTCGCCGCAACTCTTCTCTCAATTGTTTGGCACTCTCTGAGCCCCTGATTGGAAGTGTGTTATAGTTTCTGGTATAGTCTTCGGGACTGTTTGTGCTATCGCTTGAAGGACTCGATTGTTTGCTTGAATTAGGGCTCGAAGCGGAAGAACTACTACTAAAGCCATCGGAACTATTTTTCGAAGAACTTCTTCGGCTGCAATAATAGCTTCGTCTTCGGATGAAGACTCGATCGTCATTATCTTCTTTTAGTTGAATGACATTAGAGACGTCCCAATATATTCTGATGGGACCCTCCAATATGAACCTCCCATTCCTTTCCCTGTACTGAATAGTACTGCTCTTTCCCTCATAATATTGATTGTATTCTTTGAGTTTGTGTTCCAATACTTTGTCTAACATTTGGTCCGAATTTAGTTTATTCTTTTGACCAAAACTGGAATGCGATTCGACACGAGATCCGTGACCTGCGATTCCCAAACAAATTGGACTCAAAACTATTATTTTAAAAAAGACTAACCGTAGAGTTGAGGCCCGAATAGAGCGCCATAACATGGAATATAACAGTAAGGAATTCCTTTGTGCTGTAAATACAAACATTTATTAGTCTTTTAATTAGAGTTTAATCAAAATGAAAGGTATGGAAGTGCTATACTTCTGCGTGTTGGCCGGGGTTCAAACGTTTACCGCACTCCTGACACGTCAGACACGACGGATGCCAATCATAGCCTAACGAACACTTCCTTTCAGCTAAAATTCAATGGAAGGAAAGCCAAACAACTGATTAAAGCTTTTATAATAAGCGTTTAGTCATATAATATATTATAACTCATATATAGCTTCAAATCATTTATAATTAGTTTTTATTAAAGCATTAAATAAGTTGTAATACAAGAGTGAAAGTCATACCAAAATAGACTGGTTTTGAACATTTACGGCATTTCCACATTTCACTGATTACTTCACTTTTTTCACTTTTAACCTCTTTTTCTTCAGTTTCTTCAGTTGTCTTAATAGTGTCTATCTTTTTGTTATTCTTAGTAATAGTTTTAATAAAAAGTCCGTATATTAAAGAAGTGAAGAATTGAATACTCAATGAAATTCCAATAATACTAATGATTGGAAGTATTAGTAAAGCCTTTAATCGCATTATAATTCATTAAATACTTATTTACTGATTATTTTCACATTTATTTCTCATTTACTTTTCAGTGATTTTCACCGATTCATACAATTATTTAAATTCACATAAAACTGATATTTTACTCAAAACGACGTAAATATTATAATATTTAAGGATTTCTCGGAATTTGATATTTATTTCAACAAATTTGATGTTTATTTAAATCATTTGTAAAATAATAAATATTTTTCTCAAATATTTTTTGACTTAATTTCAAAAATTTAATAAATATATGGCTTTTTAGACAATTTAAGTACTGATTTAATGTATTGGACTACAAGTAAATGAACACAAATTTAATTGAAAGACAAATGAATTGATTTAAAGTCAATTAAATTAGTGAATACTTTGTTTAAAAATAAATCAAAATTAAAAACTTATGTCAAAAGTGTTGAGATTTTTGTTTATTTTTGTTAAAATGTTTGTAATATTTGTCGTAAGATATCATTACTTTCGCCATATTTTTAAACACATTTTTCAAAACAAACTTCTTCTTCAAAGACCAAAATATTTGGTTATCTCTTCTGTGGATTAGATTTAAGCCAAAAGACATTATAAATGCAATTAACAAAAGTTAATTTTTGGAACAAATGGATGAGAAACGGCCGAAGACCTGCCCGACCCGTCACCAGATTTAAAGCCGACAAACCTATGGTCTTAAGAAATGAAGTGACTTCTGGCACCAAAATTGATTCCGGTTTGCAATCATTGGTTACTAATTATATTCTCAATGTTTCTGATGTTAACTCATATCTCCAGATGTGGTCTGTATTCCTCAGATGATGGATATGTTGTCCTGTTTTAAAAATAATGAGTTCGACCAAACCAAATGTCAGACACAAATCGATGCCTTTCAGAACTGTTTCGACAATTATGCGGTCAGTCCTCTAATCCAATCATTTCTTTTAATTGGTTTTAATTACCTCTTATTTTCGGTTTTTGTCAATTATTATCCGAAGAATTGTTTTCAAACAAATTTATTCATTGATTTTGTTTTTCTAATAATTACTATATTTGATGATATTCTGTGGATATCCATCACTCATCCATAGGATCATCAGATAATTAAATTTAAGTTTTAGTCTTAGTCTCAGAAACATTTTATCGGTTCTATTGAAATATAATGGTTTATGTCCTGACTTTAAATCCGAGAATAAGATAATGAAAATGACTTTAAATTAAATATTTTCCAAAACAGAGTAAAAGAGAAGCGAAGAAATCAAATCCTGATCACAGACTTCCAGTCGCCGGTCAAACAAAACTAACTAAAGACCAGTTAAATGTCTTATTGAAGAGATGGCCACAACCTAATTGAGGACCAATTAAGACACAAATGAAAAATGTTTTGATATATAATTAGTATTTAATAATTGATTTAAATTTAGGTTTAATTTAATAGAGATTTGATTCGACTATTAATCGATGAATACATAGTTTTTCTTTGAATTTAGTGATAAATAAAACAAAAAATTAATAAATTCGATAAATGACTACATTTTGAGAACAAAAAACAATTTTAATCTAATTTTAATCGAATCCAAGAGTTGACCATAAATTGGATTTAATGGAATCCGAGGGAATACGATCATCGGGCGTGTGATTTGCAGAACGGACGGCCGCCCTTCGCGTAAAAGCTCTGTCCCTCTAAATTCTTATGACAAACGGTACACATAAAACAGTTTGAGTGGTAGTTCTGATTCAGTGCTTCGACCCATCGGTCGCCGGCCTCTATCGCGAAACCACATCCGACACATTTTGTAGTAAACAATTCGTTCCAATCTTTCTCACAATAAGGCAGTCCGTCCTCTAAGTAGAAGGAGCTGTTTCCGAACGGACGCTTACAATACGCGCAACTAAAGCACTCCGGGTGCCACTGACGCTCCAATGCGTTCAAACAGTCCTATTATTTAAATTAATTTACATTGAATTCAGAGTCAAATCAATACAAGTATTGAATGAATACCCCTTTAATTCTTTGGGAACACTTCGAACAAATGGGCGCCAAATATGCTTCGTAACAGTTTTCGCAGTAGAGCTTACCCTTCTCCTCCACAAATCCAATGTCTTCGAGCGAACGATTGCAGTGTCCATTAGCACATGTGAAATGGTGGGGACACCACGTCTTGTTTAGGGCCACAATGAATGGACCACTGAATACATAAATACATTTACTCTGAATTCAATTTTGTTTAAAAACTGATAATAGTGTTACCGAATGGGTGTTCCACAACTTCCACAGATAGGAATAGTGGCGCCAGTAATCGCTGTTTTCAATAGACCTCTACCCCTGCGTGGAGCTGGTCGTGAGCCGGGAATTGATGACTGCCCGGGACCGGGAATCATAGGTGAAGAATAAGACGAACCTGTTGTCCAACTTTGAGCATTAATTTGAGGTTTGGGTGCTGTCATTGGAGGCACTTTGCTTTGCACTGTCGAGTGCTGTGTAAAGCTAGTGGCATAAGTCGCTATAGAGGGGATGCCGTTTGGGGGAAAAGATGAAAAATTTGAAGCTTTTTTGTAGTCATCCGAAGAAGACATTTGTGAAGTGAGCGGAAAAGAAGAGTAAAGAGATCGCGGCCTTTCCCTATAACCCGGCTCTCTATTTACCCTCATTTGAGGGCCTGAATCATAAGTTTAGTTAGTTTTGGGGTTAATTATAAACTATTTCTTATAACTGAATCACCTGATAGACCAAAAGTATGTGTTTGTGGCCAAATAGTTTTAGGCTGACCTTTAAGTTTATTATTTTAGCGAACAGAGGGGTAAAGCCAAAGGAGGAACAGATAGATAGTAATAGATATCAGATAAGATAAGAAAAGTATTTCTAAATTGTTTGAAATTATAGAGATGTGTCCACTTATTCTATACCTGTAAAGGGTCGATAGCCATCAGTTTGTCCATCAATTTGATGACTGTTTGAATTACCATAAATTGATGACACGTTTTGCGTTGGATTGGGATTAAACTATCGATTAATAAGACATTAAGTCTTTGAATCAGATATTAATTGAATAAAAATAATTTGTAAATGTATTCCAAAGTTGAGTTAATTTAAGATAAAGGAAAGCCTTAAATACCGCCGGCTTTGGAGCCACCGGTGGGGGGACTGCAGAATATTTTTTAGGCGTCGAATATTGAAGAGTTTGAAAGTTTGAAGTATTTGAAACTGAGTTGAATTGATTAACTCCTTGAGTACTCTGAAGACATATTCAAGAAAATGAGACCAAAAGAAGAAAAAGAATAAACAAATTGAGATAAGACTTCGGATAAGATATTAGTTTTGGTAACGATTCCAATGAAAAGCGAGAAAATGACAGAAAACTGACGGAAACTAATCCTATGTTTTACACCCTTTGGTATGAGTTTTGGAATTACTTTAAAATATAAATAAAAATTGATTTTATATTTTTGTGAAGATTTTTGAGATAAAAATTGCTTTCAATTTATGACTTAAAAGTCATAACAACTAATTATTTAAGAAATTATTGCTCACATGGTATGGCACCGGACCAATACCCGGTGATGTGGGTTGAAGTGTTCGAAGTGGTGGTGCCGTCACTGATATTGGTGGTGGGTTTGGACTAATACTACTGCTTATTCTGTATACAAAGTTATTGTTAGGAACGGCATTCTGTTGGTTAACCATTCTTACCCATTCGTAGGAGGAACGGGCATAATATTGCCGTTCGTATTGATAAGAGATGCCACTTGTTTGGCGTGAATATCGCAGTACAGCTTCTCATTGATTGTAAAGTAACCGACATTTTTCAAGGAAGTGCCACAAGTGGCACATTTGAAACACTCGGCGTGAAGTGACTTATCTTTTACGCGAACGAAAACTCCACTAAAGAATTGTACAAAAAGTTTTAGGACTCAAATACTTTTTAAATGAAATCATAAATTAAGTTTAAAGCTATTGTAAACCACTGTATAAAAAAACTTGTGATCATTTTCTTAGATTATTTGAAGAATAGGTTATTTACTCCAATGATTAATGTTTTGGCTATTTTTCAATTTTGATTAAATCGATGGAAATTCAATGAATATCCACAAAAAGGTTCTTAAGTTGAGTTAAAACTCGAATAAATTGAAAGGCTTTGAGCCAAGAATTATGCCTTAATTATTAATTATTGTTTAAAATAATTTTAAATAAAATAAAATTAATAAATGACTCACACAATCAATCTTTCACATTCTGCGCAAATATTTTTGTTTGTGTTTTCCTGTCTTTCTGAGGCCGGTCTATCTACTGGTGCCTCTACGTGTCGAGTGGCAGATGTTTCTGAATTCCTTAACATTGGAACGTCTGGAGAGACTGAAGTGGACGCCGATTCTCCTTTCGATTTAAATTCGATTTAATTTCGACATAAAAACTAATTTCATAATAAAGCGAAACTAAAAATAAGTTTTCATCAAAAGAGTTTGCAATTAAGCACTTTGTTTGACCTAAATTAGATACTTTCACACAGATCTCGTTAAATCAGAGTATATTTTTGATGAGTCTATAGATTCATAAAATTAATGAAAATATTGGAGAATATTCTGAACTAAGAAATTAAGTCTGATTTGTGGGTTGACTGAAATAAAAGGAATGACTCTTAATATTGAGTTCAAGATATCATCTGTCAAATAGAAAATTGATTTACATTTGAAATCTCAGTTTTGATTAACGATCCGTTCAATTATTTCGAGGCAATGATATAGGCTTTGCATAGAATTTGACTTTTTTTTCTCTCAAAAGAAAAATATTTCCAAAAATACTAAAAAAGTGTAATGACTTCAAACACTAGCGCTGAGACGAAACTCTGTGGATCTTTCAATTAAGTCAAATAAATCTTATAATAAATCCATTTTTCTTTCATAAACAGAATACTTTAAATTTGAAATTCAGAGAAATTGAATATTTATTTGGGTTTT
Source organism: Minunthozetes semirufus (assembly GCA_034699985.1). Taxonomy (NCBI): domain Eukaryota; kingdom Metazoa; phylum Arthropoda; class Arachnida; order Sarcoptiformes; family Punctoribatidae; genus Minunthozetes; species Minunthozetes semirufus. The sequence goes on from JAQIXD010000093.1 coordinate 36,528, forward strand.
GAGTAAAGATAAACACAATTTCAAAGTTGTTTCGTTCGGTTATATTGATATCAATAAAGAAATCGAACCAAAAATAAAATGACTAAAAATAAAGAGGGATTCAAACGAAACGATTTTATTCTGTATTTCAGAGACTCTTAAACTGTGAACTAAATCTTGGTTTTAAGAAATATTTCTCCTGGTTTCTTATTAGCTTAACACAACATTATTCAATGAATAATTATGTTATAATTAAGTCGAGACAACCCTTTCATCTGTCAGTTAAGTGATTTCATTCGTTTGCTTTCATTTTTGTTAATTTTTAGTTTCTTTTGACTCTTAGTTAAGCCTTAAGTAATAATAATTATTTTTTATTATTTTTCAGAAGTTCTTCAGAAGAAGAACATCGCTTTGCTTTCAAATAATCATTAGATTTAATGTTTTGATTATCAGTTTATCCCTAAAATATCAGAATACATATGAGTTCCCATTCCTGTCATTTATGTCATTCGTTTATAGTAAGTGGATGATTGACTGATCGCACAGTTTTCACATACCCTTAGCTTTTCTGATTTCTTCATCGCGAACCATCTGATATACTGCAGACTCTTTGTTGATGGGGGCGTCCGGTCTCATAAAGTTTATTCTGTTTTATTTTTATTTTAAATGATATTCTGGTAAATGAGTGAAACCGAGTGCAAAGTAAACATTGAACTAACCCTTTGGCACCTGATGTTAGCACTTCAGTGTGCGCTTCGAGTGTTTCAGCGATGTTCTTCTCTGAATATAGATTGACGGGTGAATTATACTGCTTATGAACTAATGCCGGGATGTTTGGGCTCCCAATAAATGGCTTTGCATTAGTGTTATGTCCGCTTCCAATCGGTTTCGTCGGCTTTGGTTTAAAGGAATTTTAGTATATTCTGATGTAATGACTGAGTGCTCACCTGTTGTGCCTTTTGTAAAGAAGTTTGTGTATATGTGGTTTGCCCTGGTCTAATATCACCAACTGGTGCTACACTAGGCTTCCATGTGCTATATTCTCCCCTAATTTATGTTCAAAAATATTTATTATGAATTTCCGTATTTAAAATAGGAATGAGTTATGATTGAGGCGATGGTCTAACCTCTGAACAGTCATATTTAAATAATTTCCAGCGCTCACTATAGCTTCCTGAGCTTCCTTATGTCGCATAAGATCTGCATCGTTATCACCTATTTTAATGATGACATCACCGATCTTAAGCCCTGACTGATCTGCCAAACTGTTTGGATTGACCTAAACCACAGATAAACATATTTTTAGCTCAATTTACTCAAATAAACAATATTTTGTTCGCAATTATTTCGTTAATTATGCACTTTTTGAGTGATTTTTCACTCCAATTACATCTAATGTTAATTAAGTGGAAGTTATTTCCATTATTTGTTTTACGTCTTTTAAGTTTTGAGTTTAGATTTGAGTTAAAAACTTATGACAATTGTGTTGACTGTCTTTACACCGGATATCATAAATGTATTGAATATCAGAATCTTTTGGTATTAATGAAAAGGGAAAGGAAGACAACTTAAAGGAAACACTGGTTATATAGAGAGAGCGAGAATTCTTTAATGTAATGGAAGGCATGCCAAAGATGGTAAGGCCTCAGACATTATTATATTTTGTTTGCCAACTCATTGCAGAGCAATAGTAATGTTAAACTGCTTTTAAATTTTAGTAGTGCTTCGCAAAGCAAAATCTGTTAAAACAAAACACAATTTTCAGTTAACACCGACTTTGCATTGAGTGACGAAAATCTGATTCAGAGAACATCCCAGAACTCAATCAAAACTAATGGTTTATTCCTTAAGTTTAGAAGATCTCTGTCTTTGCATTGAAATACTTTTATTTATTTGTTTTGCAATTAAAGTGAAAAATAGCTCAAATAAAATCCAAATCTAAGGAATTCTACTGATTCTTGTTTTTTACCTCTTTTTCAACAAAAAGGAGTTTTAATACTTTGAAAATTAATTCAAGAATTATCACAAAATTAATTAATTAAACCGTTTTTTGATATAAAAGTTTCGCTTTCACTGATTTATTACTTAAGAGAGTGTTAACACTTAGAGTGGATTTACCTCAAAATTAAAAATAATTTGTGGTTTGCGTGGTCTCAGACAAAACTGTATGCAAGTCTAGTTATTTATGATTTTCTGACATTCAAAACAGAGATGTGCCAAACATTAGGCATGACTTCCACCCCAAACCAACAAAAAATATATTCGCAAACAAATGAATTCCGATTAAATTCGAGAATTTTGACGCGAATATTGAGACCGATTTCAGTGAAATTTGATTCAATAGAATATTATCGAAAACTACACCTGTTTTACAATTAATGTCAAAATAGAGCCCACATTTCAATTTCTATTCTAACGATAATTCAGATCTCAATAAAAACATATTTTAAAAATTTATCACAAAATGGAAATTTACTCAAATAAATACAAATGGTATTACAGTTGTACTCTAATTTGATATATTAGTTGTTAATTGACATAAACTAGAATAATTGAAATCAAGAATATATCACTCTATAGCTCAACAAGTGATCAAAATAATTTGAAAATAAAGTAAACTTAAGGAAATCATTAATAAATTGAGAAAATAGTTTATAGATTAATTGATAATAAATGGAATAAACAAACCTTAACAACAGACAAAGGGGTTCCGAATTCCTTTCCTCCCTGAAGCCTAAATCCCCAGGAGCTGTTATCACCTCTCATCAATTTGACAGTGATTTGCTGACCAGTATTCGCCATAATTAGATTATTTTACTCGAATTACACTAAAACTGAGGCAAATATTTTCATTCCTGAAATTCTTATTCAATTTATTCTTAAGCCAAAGCCTAAGCGGGCCTCAGCTCAGGAATAGGGTATGGAGTGATGTAAAGACTAACAACATTTGTATGCTTTATGTGATGCCTGGAATAGATGTTTCCTTTAGAGCATGTATTGAGGGGAACGTCATCAAAATGTTTATTACGTAAAGTTTAGAAATGAAAACACAATCGGAATTTGCAGAATCGAAACTTTTCAAAATATTCACGAATTGTGTTAATCCTTGCTTTCAATTATTCAATTCAGTACTTAATTGTGAACTCAATTAACTTATGAACCATTTCTTTGTTGAACTCATCAAATCGTAAACAATTTATTCATTAATTATTATATTTTTATCGTATGTTTGCTGTCATTCATTTCAATATTCTTCTTATCAAAAGATTTTGTCTGAAATTTTGTCTCATATTTGAGTTTAATTTTGAAAAGTTGTGGTCAAATGTTAGAGCTAATGGATTTCTGGTATAAACAAAGGCCTTTAATTATTAGTTAATGAGGTTTAGAAAACTAATAAGAATTTTACTAAAATTATTTTTGTTAGAATAAGCAGTAATTTTGCTTTGGTTTTGTTTAAGACATAAAACCCAATGTATTTTCTCGCAGACCATAGCATAGCATATGTGAGGCATTTCGCCAAACGATTCAAACAAAATGAAAAATTATTTAAAACTTTGTTTAACACTATTTGAAGAAAAATAAAAGTTAATAACACTTTTGGGATAAAAAAACAAAATCCACTAAAAATTAATCTCTGGTTCACTGATTTTAAAGTGAAATAAATATTATTAAATTCATATTTTCTTTTATGTTTCATCTTAATTGAGATGTAAAAACTTATCCTACAACAAAAATATTCACATCTATCAGAATTAATAGGTTGAGAGTAGCATGATTCAAATTCCAGATTTAATCCAATACCATATGTCATCAAAATGTAGTTTTCTTTCCAGATTAATGAGGCTCATGGTATTCAAATTTTGATTGAGGCAGCAAATGTTCGAGTGATCTTTGCCCCACAAAGTTTGCACAATTGTGTTAAAACTCTATACTTTTATTACTTTAAGTACTTTTTAAACTAATTGTGAGACGAGAGACACGAAACTGAAATACAATAAAACGAATCACTATTTGAGCAAAAAATATTGAAATACTCTGAAAGTAAAGTAAATATAAGTTTTAATGATTGCAAACAAATAATAAAATTTCGAGTTTTTAACCATTTATTCGTACATTTAATGCAATTATTAACAGATTCTGACTCTTTGTGACAATATTTTGCACATAAAACCGTCTTAATTGACTTAATTGGCTGCCTTTTGTGCCAATTATTGTATTTGAAAGCATTTTTATTATAACTTTTTAACGAATAAATCAAAAAATCAACAAAAATTATTTGTATATAAAACTAAATCAAATGAAACAAAACAACAATTATCCGTTAAAAACATTTTAATGACAAAAAACACTGAATTAGTTTTGAATCCAAGTTTTATCCTAAAATAATACCATAAATAATATAATATAATACTTCGTTAGTCTATTAGGGGATTGAGGTTTCAATGAGAAGAAGAATAAAAGTTTTAATAATTATTTAATTAATGGTTTTCTCAGAGATTCCACAAATGTTTTGACATTAATGTGAAAAAAAGTTCAGTTATTTTTGTTTTAACCAAAAATTGAATGAAATCCGAAATTATTGTCAAAAGCTTTAAAATTATTTATTAATTAATTAATCCCTAGATTTTGATAAAAGTTTCAGTCAGTGTCGTAGTGATAGCTTTGCTCAAAATATTGAGAGCTTTGCGGAGAAGGAGCTCTATATTGAGGAATTTGAGTATTCATTGTATATACATAGAAATCCGAGGTATCCATCGTTTGAGAATCACGTCTAGAACCAGGCAATGACTGAGCGAATTCAGATCTATATCCTGACCGACCGGCGGGAGTGGCGTTACCTAAAAATATTATTTAATTAAAGTAATGATTCATTTATTTAATAGTGATATTACTGGGTGGCGGCCAATTCGATCTCCCCTTCAAACGTCGCGATTCCGATTCAGCTCTATTCCAGACGGCTCCGGGAGGGGGAGTTGAAAATCTCATTCTCGGAGACATAATTCCATTTTCATAATTTTCACGATCAACTGACCCCTCTCTAGAAGGAGGCCATTCGTATTTCCTATTCGGCGAAACTATAATAACAGTTATTATAAATTAAATGTTTTATTTGAAAATCTATGGCAGACCTCCTCTTTCGAATCCAGTTCTAATGACAGGCATTCCGCTGGCATCGGGAGGAGGCCAAACTGCCCGAACTCTACTCCTTGAACCCATATGCGGAGGGCGGGGATTTCTTTCAGTAGGCGGTATCTGAGCGATATAAGTTTGCTGCTGTTTTGTGTGAGAGGGTAACAATTGATTCACTTCTTTTCGTCCCGTTTTCAGCATAGGTAGGGGTTCTTTCCAATGGGGTTGACTGTCAAGAGAGCCGCCCATCTTTTGTTTCCAATTATTAGCAAAAACTCGCCTATTAGGAGATCGTCCCAATTCTGGTCGATTGAGACCAGGATTTCTCCACATTTCCTGACTTTTGTTTTGCGAGAAATACTGTTTGTCTTTTGACTGATCCGTAAATTGAATTTTATGTATTACTTCTTGTCTGTTATCCTGTGGTGTGGGAGACATAACACCCTTTACTTTTGTTTCTCTTTCAATATTATCCTGATTAGGACTCGGAGATGCTGTCGTGGGTCGGGAACCATTAGTAAACGGAGAATGACTTCTTGGTTTAGAGACACCAAAAACTCGAGTATCTCTTTGTTGTCCAGTATTCTGTTGAGTAGGACTCGATTGAAAGGGAACAGGACTCGATGATCTCGCTCTAGGACTGGCCCCAAAAACTCGGGTATCTCTTGAATGGTCCTGTGATGAGAGCCACTGCTGTTCTTCTGGTAAATGATAACATATATTTGTTGGAGAAATAGGAGAGAAAGGACGACCACCCGGTGGTGGCTTCTGAATCGGTGATTGTGGACTCTTTGGCAAAGAATGAGTCGAATATTCATTGTATTCATACACTTAAAGTAGAAAATATGAAATCAAATGAATACAAACAATAAATTATTGGCCAAAAGTTCACTCACTGTCCCTCTCTTTAACAAAAAACTGTTGAAGTGGAGGAGAGGTTGGATTACTGTATTCCATGAAATCAGTGGTGTAATAGCCCTCCTTTTCCACCATTCTGTTCATTACGTGTTCTGTCAAAGACTTAGGAATCGAATCAATGTATGGATCGTTGTATTGAATGTTCGTTAGGTTTTGATTTGTGCTCTCATTCTGATTGTCTTCTGATTCCGATTCTGTTGTTCTATAAAAATGTTTAGAAATTATTTTTAATTTAATTTAAAAGAAAAACAAATTATTTATTTCAGAATATTATTTAAAATTTTACACAATTCTTAACATTAAAAACAATAATATGTTTTTGTTGAGTTACTATTTTCATCTTTTATTATTAATTTGCAATTTTTAGTGGATTTAAAAATATCGAGAATTTTGATGAATACAAGGTTGTTGTGAAAGTACTCTTGCTAATCTTTCATAATCATTCTGAACAGTTCTTCTGATTTTCTTTTAAATTCACGATTTCCTCCAAAATTTGAACTCATTTCAAGATTTAAATATATATAATCCATGACATTATTCTCTATATTTCTAACTCTTTCTTCATTTGTTTGATTAAATATTTTCTTAAACTTCAATTAAAGCAAGAATTTGACCTCAAATCTGGATTTACATGAGATTATTAGTCGTTTATAGTCTATTGAATTTGATTAAAACAGATAAAAAACACGAAGCAATCAAAGTCTACAGATATTCTGTCCAAAGAATTTACGAAACATCAGTTGAGAAGTGAGTGGGAGTCGAGTCGAGTCTATAAATGACTTTCACTGAAATCAAGACAACAAAAATACTTTGAATTATGAAAGAAATTGATTCAGTCTTTCAAATGTCAAATGTTTATGGATTTTAGAAATTAATGAATTTCGTCATAAAATCTATAAATTTTTTAAAATAAATAAAAACCAAAATATTCTTATCATTGAAGTTATTTTTGTTTGATTTTTTCAAATAATAAGCATTTTTTCAAAATAGTAATCACAACCAATTCTCAAATATAAGGCAGTTTTATGTCAAATAAAAGAGATTTATGTGAAATAATCCGACACAGTTTGTGTCAGACACAGTTAGACTGAGTAAAAACAAAATATCGATGCATATGTTCCATACATTTATTCTAAATATTTATAAACTTAATTATCTGAAGAATTGTGAAATGTGGTTACCTAGATTCAAATAAACGATTGGATATTCAAAAGCTCATTGAAAAAAGTGACATAATTATCATGGTTAATTGTTTCGCTAAGAAGTAGAATAAGAATATTCTTGAAGTTATGCTTATTTTTGTTAAAAATAATGAATTAAATAAAATATTTTCTATGAATAGAATGAAGGAATACATAAACAAATCATAAGAATTTGTTTTGAGAAGAGAAGAGAATTTGCTTTTATTGACACTAATTTTTTACCCAAAAATAGGTCAGAATATGTTTGACTGTGATTGGGATACCTGATAATAAAGAGGTCGATAGTGTTCATACACCGCATTATTATTTCCTGAACCTCTTCGTGTGTCAACCCTTTGAGTGTAATGTTCCCGATTCGAACCAACAGATCTCCCTCTAGAAGACCACTTCTGTGTGCAATACTTTCAGGAATGACCTAAAATACATCAAAAGCCATATTGTGTTAAAGTGTTGGATAAGAATCCAAATAATTGACAAAACTTCAACGATTTTCAATGCATTCCATTGAAAGACAGGCCTACAAAGCAACTGACAGCCCAGCAGTTGGGCTTTAAATAGATATAAGAATCTCTCTCTCTCTCT
>JAQIXD010000094.1:0-44122 GCA_034699985.1 Minunthozetes semirufus
ATAAGATTCTCATGTCTGTCTTATTCGGGCGCACCAGACCTGTCATTTTGTGGATTGACTTAGAACACAAACTTTAGATGAAACTTTTGCTAAAAAATCTGAATTTAAAGTAAATTTATGTTTAAATCTCAAATTCAAATAAAGAATTATCTTTTAAGAAAAAAGAGGGTCTCTATTATATAATAATGAACCTGAGGGGGAGAAAGAAATTAGGTGTTCCAATGATAATCTACTGATATTATTTTCTTCTAGAATCAATTTAGAATAATAATTATAGAATTTTTCTCTGTTTTTTGTTTCAAATGACCGAAATTCTGTCTATTATGTGTACTCTTATAAATAATTTTGTTGAAAATGTTGACATTTTTGTGCCAATTTGGTCATTTTGGGCATTTCTAATATTCTTCATAAAGTGATGATTCGTAAAAGTTTTATAAGTTAAGCAAAACTCAAATTCGGTTTTTATTTTTCTTTATTCATTTTTTAATCCAAAGGAAACTTCAAAATCTGAGATCACTTCTAAATAGTGTGTCGTTAAGCCGTTTTGAAAAATATTTTAATGCTTTCAATATGTTTGTTATGAAACGACTGATTACTTTCATGGGATTTGTATTCTAAAGAGATTTGAAAACTTAAAAACAAGACATGAATCGAGAAATAACTATTGATTTTCAAACGAATAGTTTTGAGTCACTTCAAGTACTAGTCTTTGAATTTGTCTAACATTTGAAAAACTTATTAATATTTACAACAAATAGGATATAAAAATCGATCGAATACTTGTTTTTAAAAAAAAAGGTTTACTTAAAGAAAAGAAAAGAAAATTTTGTCAAATAAATAGAGAAGAATAGAAAATGTGTCAAAAGTAAATAGATAACAAACATATTGATTTACTAAGAACAGAATGAAATATGTCAGGGCTTATTAAAAAGAGGGGTTTAGTATGCCTTTCGAGAGGATTAGATGTCTCTATATGTCATCTAATGTTGTGAACAAATAGACAAAAATAGCTCTAAATATATGTTATAATAAATTCGAGTTTTTTATTAGTGGACCGAAAAATAGTCACGTATTTGGTTGTCCAGAATATTGTGTGTTCTGTCAGTGAAAGGCATTAAAAGGTGACTTACAAACCACTCCTTTGTCGATATGTTCGACATAAGCCACAAAACATAACTGTTGCACAATTGATGGATGGATTCGTCGAAATAGTTTTATTGATTTCAATTTCTTGTAAATCACTTCCAGGTCTTCGTCTGTTCTGTCAGATGGTCTGAAATAAGCAAATATAAAGTAAGTTCACAAACATTTATAACATTCTCAACAATTGATCAAATATTTAATATTATGTTCGCAACTTTCTCAATGTTTAACCCTGTTTCGATTTTTAGAAGAAAATCTAAACTATAGATAAATTATCTCTTTATTGTAAAGAGATACAATATTTTGGTTTATAATCATGAGCTAAACCTGCTATTTATCAAAGATTGACCGCAAAATAATACCTTTTATTTTATTTATATTATTTATTTCTGAAACATTAATTTAACTTTTGTGTGAACTATAAATGTGCAAAATATTGACCTCAATTAACACCGGATATAATTCAAACATAAAATTAATGTTTTGTTTTGACATTCATTTCTTTTATTGAATTCATTGATCAATTATTTTGTGAGAAACGAATCATTAAATAAGAACATACAAAATTACCCGAAATAGGTTTTTTGAAAATTGCCTAGGTATTCGGGAGGTCTCATTATTGTTTAAGGGCTTAGTTTATAGAGAGATAATCAATGTAAATTATGATACCTAAAAGATTTGCCCAGGTTCACTCTTCAATAAATAGGGACAAAAATTTCAAACCTCAAGAAAGCCCCCTAAACCTCCTCAAATTAAGATATTCCTATAATATAAGGTTCATATTGAGATATTAAAAAATATTCAAATGTAAATGTTTTCATTGAATTAAAAATAATGGTTTTTATATTATTGATATTTACAACATTTGTTTATCATGTTACATTATTGTAGCATTTAGACATCTTGATTATTCATGACATTTTCACTCAATTGATTTAATTGACAATGTTTTCACTAATAAATAAAATACATACATATATAACTTGTTCCTATACTTTCATGAATATCAAAATAATCAGGAACATCTAATTTTTTGCACATTTATTCTTAAGGCAGTTAAAAAAATGAGTGAAACAAATATAAGAATTTTATATAAAAAGTAAATAATCCGAATAAATATAAAAAATATTTGCGATAAGAAAATATTGGAAATCTTGGAGAAGAAAGTGTTTTGAATTGCATTCAACTCAAGAGTGAAAAAGTCATCGATATGTTGATACGACTCTCACTTATAAATGTATTTTCATATTTTAAGGGTTTGATCGGAAAGGGCTCTAGAATTTCATGCATTGATTTCTGGAATATTTTATGAAAATATGGAAAAGATTTCAATAAAATTGTACCCATTTTTTGCATACATTTTCTCATATTTGTCGTTAAAATCAAATAACTCTTACCTAAAGTGCTATTAATTCGCTTACATTTTAGTGAAAGTATTTATAATATGAGTGGACTCGCAATCAATCGACAAATTACTCACATTTCTATCACTCAGACAAACAAATCAATAAACGATGTTATTGTCAGATATCAAACACAATGCTCTTTCAAATGACAATTCATTGATTCTCATCTAATACTTTATTCACTTTCATCATAATTGAAATAACATTTTAGTTGACTATATTTTATTCGTTAAATTCTCTGTTCATCATTCAGATGCGATTTACACATTTATAATTCAATTATAATTCAATTTAATAATAATAGACGAATAGAGAAATAATGTTTTGATGGTTCAAAAATTTTATTTCACAATAAGGTATTCCTAATTCCTACTGTTTTTACCATCATAATTGATCATACAAATAACACAATATTTTCAAGAGTTGGGGAATAGTAATGATTTATATTTAAATTTTATGTAAATATCGGACAAACTTTGAAACAAATGTAAAATGAGATAAAAATACGTGTATTTTCTCTGAGGACAACAAAAATATGTTTTTATAATGGATTCTGAAGTTCAGGAAAAGAATTGGAAAAATCCAACAGAAATTGGAATCTATTATTCAAAAGCAAAAACTGAGGAAAATATCAAACAAATAATTTTATCGTTAGAGTTATCCATCAAAACTCTGTTTTAGAAAAAAAATCAATTTCGTTAAATTGAAAAAATGGTTTAATATGTAAATGATTTGAATGGCAGCGCCAGTCCTCTGCCAAACCCTCATCTTAAACGACTATAGTTATCAACAAAATTGAATTTATGTAATATTTTTGGTCTAAATTAATATAAATTACAGCAAACACGATAAAAGCCCACACAATACAACACAGAACAGTAAATAGAGCACAACCTTATAAACGAGAAGTGCATTCAATTAGATAACTAAGAATGAAATACTTTTTATTTTCATCCCAATATCAATGGTGCTCAGGTGGGAGTCTTAATAATACATCTATAGTTAGAGTTTTAGATTTCCTGTATTTTGGCGACGAATTTAAGATTCAAACTAAATTTATAACTTCTCTCTAAAATATCGTGATTAGAGTCAATTTATTTGGTTTATCGAAAATTATTAGAAAAATTGGATAATAAGATAAAATAATTTATTTAATCTTCTCTATAAAATTTTGATTTGTAAGAGACTCGTTAGCAAACCCTAAGCATCACTGCCTGTGAATTCAATTATTTTTTGCAGTCGTATAATCATTCGGAAAATTTATGCATTAAAAGCACTTAAACTCAAAATAATTAATTTCCTATAAATACACTTAAAGTGAAAATAACAACTTATTTACAATTTAAGGAATTGAATCAAATAAATAATTAATAAATAAATACCTTTTGTCCAAACATTTAATCCATTGCGATAACATATCATTGAATTATTTGATATCAAACACATTAATTATAGAAATACTCAGTCATCACAATCTTAATATACTTTTGATTTGGAGTTCAACTAATGTTCAGAAAATTTCTTCAGAGGAGAAATTATTTGCTAATTTTAGTGATGATTTAGTGATATATTTATTATTTGAAATCATTTTGATCAATAAAATTCTAAATAAAAGATTAATCAAAACTTAATAAATGTAGAGAAACACAGACAGACATAGGATTTGTTTTCAATTGAATGCTTTCAAAGAAAGGATTCACAATAAGTGCTATACTTTCCGATACTTCATATATACTGAAAGACAATACTTTTATATGGAATTCATCACAAAAACATATATTAGACGACAAACTGTATGATTACTTTCGCTAAGAATATCTCTAAAAGACTGAAAGACACAAAAAGAGTGTACACACAGACTGAACAGATAGAGAAGAGAACATACCTTAGAGATAGAGCGCATGTATTCTTCTGGTCTCAAACCATACCAAAAGCAGAGAGATTTTGGGCCCAAAAACACGTTTAGATTGTCTGATGTGTCCAATAAAATGCAGCCAAAAAAGGCATAAAAGAAAATATTCCGTTATTTACTGACCATAAGTAATATTTAGTATGATCTAGCTCACTCTAAGGTCATTCTAGTACACATTCCATTACTTGCCTCATAAGTTTGTGAATCTTTTCCCATTCATGCCTTTCTAAAGGCATCTCTTTTATGTCAAAACCAGACCTTTGGCTTGACTTTTGATTTTTTGATTCATAAATATTTCAAATATTTCTAAAATATTATACACTATTTATCTTTGAGTCTTACAATACAAGAATAAACTAATAATTCGTAATCATATTTTCAAACTTTATTTAATCAAAAAGAGCTCAAAAACATTTTGATAAACAAAAGGGAATTCTATTGAAGGAATAGTTAACTGCAGAGAAGTAACAAATTTCATTATCATTAGTAACATATTTATATTTCAATGGATTTTTGATTCTCCAAAGTAATAACTTTTTGTGTTTGTTTGACCACAACAACGCATTTTTACATCATACTAGTAAAAAATTACTGATAAAATCCTTTGGTAATTACCAGAGCCTCTAAGATAAGGCATTTATAATTTCCGTTAAAATGACCCTCAGTATGTGGTTCGGATAGATCCCAAGTTTGGGGGTAATGGGGTTATCCACTAAAAAAGGCAAATCTGAGAGGCTCTGATAATTACACTGTACAATGTTTTGGGTGAAATACATAGTTTGAGATTGATCAAATGTTTTGGAATTTTAAAGGAAATACAATAATAATATTTAAACAAGCATATAATCGGTTATTAGCGACAGAAAAAATTCTTTTCAAACAACACTTTTCACCAAATAATTCAAACGAAAACACAAAAACAAGAATTGATTTTAGAGAAAAAAATTGAATGAAATTTCTTTCCTTTATTTGTAAAACATTTCATATAAGAGAAAAAGGATGTCAACCACAGAGAGAAGAGTTTTGATAAAAAATTAATTTTTTCATTTGTGCGAAACAGGTTTTCATATTTCTATTATTAATACTTTTAGTTTCACTTAAAAATGATATAAAACTATGAGACGAACAGTTGATCGATAAATAAGTTTTATTTCAATTAATCAATTGTCGAATCTCTAAATAAATAAATAAATTGATTAAACATTTATATCTTAATAATTAATTTATATGAGCTTTGAATTAATACTCTGTTGAGGAGTTACAAAAAATCTCATTAAATCTAAGCTTGAGCAAGATTACTAGGATTAACCTAATGAAATAGTGGACACAAGTCTAGTAATAATGTCTGCCTTATATCAAAATGAATGCATTCCAGTAAAGACTGAGAGAAGTTTCATAATTCTCTGGAGAGATCAAAATTGTCAGAAGAGTGTCATTTATTTGAATCTTCTCTCAAAATAGTCATATATTTGATTAAAATAAGTCTTTAAACGAATATTTAATTAATCCTAAAATATAATCAATTAATTTCACAAATTTTTGGTTTGCGTTTACAATTTCAATATATTTATTATACCATTTATCAGATATTTTCCAAAATAACATTAATATTCAGAAAACATTGAGAGAAAAATAATCATAGCCATTACTGGATAACATTGAGCATGGTTATATTCAACATAGATTATGCAAAATTTATGTTTTATGCAAATACGGATAAAACAGTTAATATTTTAATCATTAAAAGAGATTAAAATTAGAAAATCAGTAAAACAATTAATGAACAAAAGGACTGAATTAATTTATTCAATTCTCATAATTTGTAAGATAGTTGTGTCGATGTATTGTTTTTCGCAAAGAATGTGAACCAAAATTGAAGCTTAAAAGTTGAGACGAGATAACGACCAAAACGATTGTTTCGACACAAAATGAGTTTAGTTGAAGACTCTAACAGTTCCTCAACAAAGCACTCGCTTTGAAGGCTTTGGCTTTAATTATACGATTTTATCCGTATTTTAATGCTATTCACAGCCAATAAGCGGAAGGAACTCCAACTCAATGCAAACCATTAACAGAAAATCCACAAAATAAAGTATTTATTGAAAAAGCACTTCAATTAAAAGTGTAGTCAACTCTAATATTTATTTGTCTTTTTTTCAATCTTCAAAGGATTCAATTATTGCGTAAACTTTCCTCAAATAAGATTTTAATTGATTTTTAAAAGGTGATTCAAATTCGTGTTTCATATAAAATCAATTTTATAACTACAAAATGAAGCGAAAATACCAACTCTTTTTTGAAAGGTTAGGCATTACTGCAAATCACGTGAACTTCTTTGCAATACTTTTTGAGTCTTTCCTTCATTTGAATGACACGAAAGTTAATTAAAGAAAAGACAAGCCATGGATTACACATATAATCGGATCAAATTTCTATGCCTTCGGTGATTATTTAATAATTAATACCTAATAACAGTTTCAAAGACATTTCATTTTCTACAATTTTCAACAAATAATCCAAATTAATAATAAATAAATAAATAACCAGCTCAATTTTTCGTTATGTTACCCTTATTAAAATTGATTAGATTTCTTTTCTTTCTTCTTTAATTACTAATTTTAATTTACTTAAATTTATTCAAACTTGTAATTTGGAGGCAAAAATATAATCTTGCCTCAAATCTTGATCATTGCCTGAAATAATATAATTATTAGACATCTTTTTTTAATATAAATATTTAACGACGAGTCTTATGTTGTGATCTATGAACAGATAACCCGATTATTCAGGAGATTTTCTGGGAATACTTCCCTGGTGATTACAGAATCAAAGTGAGCAGCAAAAATCAATAAACTTGTTTCATGAAATTAGAGCATTACATTAGTTTAGATTACATTAGGTTTGGCCACACATCACATACAATGACATGAAATGAATAGCAATACATCATAAATGTTGAGAATTTGCTTCAAAACTCATATTTATAATAAAAAGCAACAAAAATATTCTATAAATATGAGAATCAATTAATTATGAATAATACGAACAGAATAACGACACATAACATGGAGAAAGAAAAGAATTTAATTTGATTTAAAGCCAAACAATGGCTTCAAATGAGAAATTACCGGAAGATATAATCAAAATCATCGATAATTTTAGTATTCATTCTCTCATCAAATGAATACTACATTCTATTTATGGTAAAAGAATTGATTTTACTTCTCATATACAAAACGAATTTATTTCATACATATATTCATTGCTTATTCTTATTTTAATCATTAAAGAAAACGAATCCACGGATAAGTTAAGTATGCTTGTTAAATCATCGACCATTTATCTTAATTAGGAGATTACAAACATTGGTTCGTTCGTTAAGATGATTGTGAACTTAAGTCTCAAAATATTTGCCTTTAATTCGCGAACCATTCAATGAATTAAACATAAAATTTGTGTCTTTTGATTCAATTATACAAATTATATTAGTCTAATAGCATATGGTGTGCTCTTATGTGTTTCCAGTCAAGTAAAGGTTTGTGGGTCCGCGCTTTATTTCAACCAAATAAATTCGATTCAATGAAATTACTCTTAAATACATTAAGAATCAGCGGTTATGTTATGATTTCACTCAAAATATATAAAAACAAATAAAAAGATTATTTTAGAGAAGAATTTCTATAAATAACATATAAAAAGTAATGTTTTTTTTGTGACTCAAATCAAAGACGAAGTTAAGTGTAGTTAAATGCAGTTATCTCTATGAACTGATGACCACCTTTTGATATGGCTCTTAAGGAGTATCAAAATTTAGTGAATTTATTCTATAAGTAATGAAATTTAAAACCAAACCATAACCAAAGCATAGTTTGCTCTTGATTTTGAATTTCGAAAATTGCTAACCACTTAATATTATATTATACTTCAACACATAATATTTAAATGAGTTGTATTATCGTTGAATTTTAAAGTAAGGAATTCTTTATAACAATATTTTGATTGTTTTTGAATTTTCAAGACACGAATAAATGTTTATGAATGTATGAACAGCTCTATATAAGACCTGGTTATGTTCGTATCAATTATTAATTATCTGATGTTACATATGCTGTACTTCTATGATATGAGTTGTTTTGCATGAATGTCATTATAAAAACCCATTTCTCGGAATTTAGTTATGTATTAATATTAATGTTTATAAATGTTGTATGTCTTGTATGTGTTCGTAGAAATCTTTTAGAGTATAAACTTGAAATCATTTTGAAGCCAAAATGATACGAATATTTTGGCTCAAATCTCAGAAAAAAATATGTTCAAGATAAAAAAATGTTGGAAGAGAAATCGATTTATATAAATTATGGATACTTTATCCTAAAAGTAAAGGTCTTAATCATTGGTCTACTTACTAGTCTAGTATACAGTACATTGTATATAAATGTATATAAATAAATAGTTTTCTTATCGATTTATATGAGAAACCTATGGTTTGAATATAGAAATAAATATCATCTTTTAAAAGAATTATGTTTTGAATGTTCTTCAAAATAATCTGGTTAAAATAAATTCAATATGATTATTGACATATTTTCCTGTAATTTGAGAATTATTAAATATTTAAAGATTATATGAATTTAGTTGAGTTAAGACATAATTTCTTTAAGTTTATGGAAAATTTAATAAGTTTTTGATTTATTTTTGGAAACTTAGGAGAAAATGTCATAAATCAAGTGAAAGTGAATGACCAGAGAGTAGTGAATACATTTGTGTTACTATTGGTTGAGTCAACAAATATAGTCAATTGATTGAATGCTCACTAAACTCAGATTAATAGACAGAATATAATGTTATTTTGTTTTCATTGTTTTTATTTCCAGAATTACATCAAATCCAAAAACATAGAAATCGGTGAATAGTATTCTGACTTTTATTAATAGAAAGTTACAAAAGTAATAAAAAAAACTTTTGATTATCTTTTCTCGTTTTTATATTTGGATGGACAGTCGGTCTGCTCAAAGGGATGAGTCTTTTTGAAAGCTTCAAGTGTTAGCAGATATTCATTGATTCTTGTGATTAATAGGAATTGGCTGACATCGACTCCAAATTTAATTGCATTAAATACTTGCGGAACGAGACAGAGGTCGGCAACAGTGGGAGTGTCGCCGATACAACACTTCCCACTCGTTTCCCCCAGGAGTTTGTTGAGGCCTTCGAACTTTGTACTGATCCAGTGTTGGGCCCAACTGTTGTTGCCTTTAATCAGATTCTTTGATTCTAATGAAAACGATTTTTATAATAAAATTGAAAAATATGACAACATTTTCAAAATTATATAATTATTTATTAAAACACTTTTTTGTCACCAAAATGAGTATATAATTGTGTTATTCATTTAAATTTAATTCATTTATAAGAAATAGAAAAATTAATAAAAAAAAATAAATGAGATTCAAAGATCAGATCGAAAATCAATAGAGATAGAGAAATAATCATCCAATAAAAAAATGTGTGAAATAAAAGCTCTTATTTAAGTAAAATTATCTATAATTGCAGGACTATTCCGGTGGATTATCGGGTTGTGCTGACGGATGAGTTTGTTTAAAAGCATCGATTGTTGAGAGATATTCATTGATTCGGGATATTATGGGAAACGATTTCATATCTACTCCAAAGCGTAAAGCATTGTAAACTTGAGGCACTAAACAGATATCAGCGATCGTTATATCGTCGCCGACACAACACTTTCCACTCGTTTCCGATAAAAGTTTGTCCAAACCCTCGAATTTAGTGGATATCCAATAGTTGGCCCACAATTGCTTCACAGCTTTTAAAACATAAAAACATATTTTAAACTCTGGACTCAATTCAAACTTTAAACTATTGTCAAACTATTAAAGAATATACTAAAGAACTATAGGTTACTATGATTGGCGCATCATCAATGATTCATCATATACAGAATATTGGGTTTATGTGATAGTTTTCTCTTATATTTATCAAACACCTATTCTCGGTACTCTTAAAAAGTGTTATTCAAAGATATAGATATTGAAAATATAAGCAAATTTTGTGTCACAACTAATTAATGTAAATATTTTCGCTTAAATCATTAAAGTATTGATTCTTTCGAAGAATAAATCCTTTTTTAGAATAAATGTTTGAATAAATTCATGATTTTTGTTGAATCAGAAGAATTCAAGTTATGTTTGAATTAAATTTGTGTAAATACTCGACAAATATTTTCGCTGAGAAAAGCAATATTTTTTACTCAAAGCATAGCATTAATAGAGAATAACGCAATTTTTCACCAAAAGAAAGGATAGTTTAATCTGCATAATGTATATATATGGACATGTATTTGGATCTTTTATGAGGAATATCCAATATGTTTTGCTGAGCCGTAAATAATGATTGTTTAGATTTAGTTTTTAGATATTATAAAATGTATTTAAATTATTTACCGCCAGAATCATCACTTGGCTTGAGTTCGGCCACCTTCAACAGGACAGATAAATTTTGAAGGGGTTGAATACCACTTATTATTGTCTGTGCGATAGCTCTGGCTTTTGCTCTAAGAATTGGATCTTTAGGGAGTAGCGGAACACCAGTATTGTATACTTCATCGATGTATTCAATGATAGCCGAAGATTCGGCCAACACTTGATTGCCATTGACTATGAGTACCGGCACTTGAAGTAATGGATTTAATTTTGTGAATTCAGGTGTAAATTGTTCGCCTCCTTGTTTTGCTGCCAAATTAACTGATTTATAGATGTAATCCACTTCCTTAAGCGTTAGTGCTATCAAATTGACAAAGAATTTAGTCTCTATTCTATGCTTTCGTTAAATAAAGTGTAAATTAAGTAATAATAGCTTTTAATTGCAATTTTAAAATTAAAACAATATATAAGAGAATATAATATTGTGGTCATACCAGCTCTAACTCTCCACGAGCATGAACTCCGGTAATAACTATATAGGATTGGCTGTAATTAATCAAATAAGT
Organism: Minunthozetes semirufus; assembly: GCA_034699985.1. Classification (NCBI taxonomy): domain Eukaryota; kingdom Metazoa; phylum Arthropoda; class Arachnida; order Sarcoptiformes; family Punctoribatidae; genus Minunthozetes; species Minunthozetes semirufus. Next base: position 11,465 of record JAQIXD010000094.1, read on the forward strand.
GATCAATAATTGCAAACTTATATACCATCTGATCATTAATTATACCTTTGAAGACATTTTGATTGAAATTATGTTTATTCAAACAATTAATTAAATGGACACAAAATCCAAGTATATTTTGTTTATGAAATATATTTAGTTGGAGCAGCTCTGAAGCTCAGGCAACAGCATAATCATAGCTCAGACATGACTCGTATCTGGAAATCCTTGAATTTGAAGGACAAATACTTTTAAACCAATTACTGAACAGAATTTCAAATAAACAGATATTTTACTAAAATTACTTATTTTTATCTGAAAATACGGCCGAAATAGTGGCCGATCATAACTTTTCAGGTTTACTTTTTATTAATCAATAATAAATCGTGTAAACATTACTCACAGGAGTGACTGGAATATATAACTTTACTTAAATTTAATCTTTTTTTAATTCATTTATTTCTGAATTAATTTCTTGAAAAACAAAACTTATTTTCGGCAAAACATTTCAAAATCTATGGAAAAATCTTTTAATAATTAAATGATTTATTTTTTGCATTTCGTTTCAATAAAACCTTGAATAGAATTTTGATCTGTATCGATATGGGGAATATTATTAGTAATATTAGTATTAGTATGATCAATTATTGATGGAATTTTTTTTTATAGTTAATATAGTTTACTATTTTTGGAATAAATATGAATTGCTTAACTCCTGGATTATTTCTGAATTGATAAAAGTGTGAAATTTAAAGATCCTTTCAATGATTTAATCTTAAGATAGAGTGATGTTTAGACTCTAAACTTAAGAGAATCAATGATTAAGAATATGGGCTTCTTTTCCATCAATTTAAACGTCATCACAAGTAGTATTGATTCTAAGATAAGGAGAGTTAGTCATTAATTTTTGATTAGTAGTCGACACAAGAGTCTCGAGTCTCGGGAAACCAACAAAATCTAATGATTCAAATAAATTGAATGAAAATATGAATAAAACATTTTCATCGGATTCTAATTTTTATGATTTATCCCAAAATAATGAGACATTGAATCTCTGATGTATTCCAAGAAAAGAGCATTTTTACAGTAATTTCAATAATGAAAGTAAGAATCAGAGCTCAATTTGAAAGATAGAAATACTAATCAGAGTTCAAGACATTTGAGATAAAAATTGATTTCAAATAAATTCAATAAATACTTGAATTCCAATTAATTCCTGATTTATGTTATACTCCAATAATATCAGACCCCTTTAGTAATCAAAATCGGATTTAAAATGATTTTACTTTTTATAGCAATTATTTCAATATTTTTTGTTCTATTTTATTACCAAAGAGTCAGACGAATGTCTATTCTGGAAAAACATGGAATACCCGGCCCTAAACCCCATATAATTTTTGGAAATATGTTTGAATATAACACAATTGGTTATAACGAGTGCTTTGAAAAGTGGAAATCAAAATATGGCAGAGTTTTCGGCTACTATTTGGGAGCAAAACCTTTTATTGTAGTAACTGATCCCGAGCTCTTGAAACTCATTCAGATTAAAGATTTTCATCATTTTTCAAACCGACCCTATATTATTCCGGGAGGTATTTATCGAAACTGGAAATACCATGAAATGGTGAGTCCAATAATACTGAATAATGGAAAGGAATGGAAAGTATTATTATTATTATTAATATTTTTCTTTTCATATGAGATTTACGATCAAGATTAGATACTTTCCATAAAATTCACAAAATGTGCAGTCATTCCAATGAATATTAAATAGAATAGCTTTAATAAAACAAATTCAAACAAGTAATTGAATCGAGCAATTTTTAATAAATTATGAAAATGTTTACTCTCTTTTATTTTCTTGTTTTTGTCTTTAAGGTTACTCGAGTCGATTCATTCAGATGGAAGAAAATGCGAACAATTCTGAGTCCGTGGTTCAGCTCTTCTCAACTGAAATCTGTGGTTCCTTTAATCAATGTCTGCGTAAACGAAACTATGGATAAGCTCTCAAAATATGAACAAAATGGAAATGAGTTCAATATCTATGAATTATTAGAGGGACTGACTATGGATGCTATTGACAGAAGTGCTTTTGGTATTCATACAGATATTCAGAATAATTTTGCTGGTAATCCACTAATTGAGGCCACGAGAGGGGTCTTTTCGATAAAACCAAATGAATTGTTGGCCACTCTTTTGCTTAGTTTTCCCGAATTCTCATTTTTGATAAACATTTTCCGTGAATTAAGTGAAACCGTTTCCGATTATTTCGGTCATACATCTCATGGCCTTCTTCTTAAAGCCGGACAAACAATACTGAAAACAAGATTAAAATCTATTGACACAAATAACAAAACTCTGGTCAGTCATAAAAGCGAAGACAATCACCGGAAAGATATGCTCCAACTTCTGGTCGAATCGCGTAATAATAGTAATAAAACAAATGACAGAAATAGTAAGACATTAAATGACGTGGAAATAGTGGCCAACATTATAGTGGTTCACGAAGCAGCCTATGAAAGTCCGGCCAATATTCTGGCCTTCATTATTCATAATCTAATAAATTATCCGGAAATCCAAGAAAAATGTTACCAAGAGATTAATGACTTATACAATAAGGACTTTGGCTTTGATTATAATGTGATGTCAGGCCTACCCTTCACTGAAGCAGTCATTTGTGAGACCTTTCGTCTCTTCCCAACGGATACACTGTTCACGAGTCGAGCCTCGGATATCGATTACCGCTTTCGTCAGTTTGTTATACCCAAAGGGATTGACATAAGAATTCCTACCTTTCAATTACACAGAGACCCAGAACTCTGGTCACAACCGCTTGAATTCAATCCCTTCAGGTTTTTAAATAAGGAATCGAGCATTGATTCTGTGGTATATCAGCCTTTCGGAGTGGGTCCTCGTGTTTGTCCCGGAAAGCGATTCGGATTTCTAGAGATTAAATTGATTTTAGCGAAAATCCTTCACAAATATAGACTGACTTCGGGTCCAAAAACAGAAATCGGTTCAATTGAGCTCGACTTCAAACTCATTACACTTTCGCCTAAAAATGGAATTTTTATTAAATTAGAGCCAAGAATACAAAACTAACCCAAATTAGACGCCTTTTATCTTTAATTAAAGCCTACACTCAATTCAATGTGGGTTTTCCTTATTTCTCAAAATTGAATCAAATTATTAGAGATAAAACTGATATAAAAATTATTAGAATTTATTATACTTTGAATTAATGAAAAAATTATCACAAAAATCATCGTTTGATTCAAAAGTAAACATTTCTGGTTTGTGAACGTCCTGTGATTGATAGCTCATTAATGTGAAAATACGAAAAATGACCTTGCTTACTAGTGTAAACTTTTCCAATTTATTTTTAACACCGATTAAAAGATGATTCAATTTTTTACACATTAATCCTAATTATAATTTACGTTAATTTACAATTACTTGTGATTTATAAGACATTTAGTAATATACTATTAATACAAATATTAAACTTGTGATCAAATTATCATTTTTTAATACCTTTTAACTAAACTTATTATTTGCAAAAAGGATTTACTTAATTATGATTCACTGCATTACAATCGACTGTAATATTATTGAACACAATTATAATGAAGTTCAATATGAGGCCATTTTTCAAATTAACCCGAATTACATAGTTTGGGCTCATTTTCAAAATACAATTCACGAAAACGGGTAAAGTTTTCACTAAAATCTAATTAAAACTAAAATTAATAATTACTTGAAATAACGGTTTGAATAGTTGGGCGCAAATTGAAATCCATTCAAATGAAAGCCATTTCGACTCTTATCAGTCGTATTACTCGGGATTTATTGAGGGATATCTGACCGAAGAGTTGATTACAAACCATTTTAATAATAAAATCGGAGATTATTTCAAAGATGAAGAGGAATATGAATCGCGTCTTAGAAATTATATTGATCTTAATATTGAGTTTATGATTTCAAAAATAATGACTTGTCGTGAATCTGATCCCTATTGGCATTGTGTGGCATTAATTTTGGAACAAATAACTGGAGTTCAGGATGGATATGATCTAAAGAAATTTAATCGAAAGCCTTTGGGTCCACGAATTGATATTCGATCCTTCGATAAGATATTTCTTTTGAATCTTATCCCAGATTTGGATGTTTTGGAAGAAGTTTTCAACAAGAAGTCAATCGACCGTTTGTTAGGAGAGGGTTCGTGTTCTGCATTCGTAAAATCTGTAGCCGACGGAAGTGATCTATTGGTGGCTCACAATATGTGGTCTACATATCACTCAATGTTACGAATGATTAAGAAATATGACTTCAAATTTCATTCTGTGTCTCATTGTATGCAAAATAAGAATAGTCTGATTGCGGGCCACTGTATGTCGTTCTCATCATATCCCGGCGCTGTTCTCTCGTTAGACGACTTTTATATACTTTCCTCTGGACTGGTGGTACAGGAGACCACTTTTGAAATACTAAATAACGAAAGCTTATGGAATTCAGTGAAACCTTTCGGACAGGTTTTAGAATTTATTCGCGTTTTAGTTGCCAATAGACTGTCCCATTCAGGTGAGGAATGGTCAACCATATTCAGTCAGTACAATAGTGGCACATACAACAGCCAATTCATGATTGTTGACTACAAACTATACCGAACAGGTTTAACACCAGATAAATTACCAGATAATCTCTTATGGATTTGCGAACAGTTACCCAATTTGATGATCAGTAGAGATATGACTGAAATCCTTCGTCAGCAGCAATACTGGTCCTCTTATAATATACCGTATTTTGAGGAAATATACAAATGTGGAGGATATCCACAACTAAGAGAAAAATTTGGTAAATATTTCAGTTACTCTGAGTGTTGTCGAGCACTCATATTCAAAAGAGATCAAAACAAAGCAATAAATTTAGAGACTGTTATGGATTTGATGCAATCAAATGACTTCCCTAATGATGCCCTCTCACAATACGAGAACTGTCGGCCCAAATATTCTGCAGACTTAGCCATTGCTGCTCGAAATGATCTGAATGATCCAAATGGTTATTATGCGATACCTGTGCTGGGATTCAGGCCTCGCGGAGCTATCGATGCAAAGGTCACATCAAACGACTTAATGCGGAAATATTCAATGTTTGCCATCAGTGGACCGACTCATCAATCATTGCCTCCATTTGAATGGTCTAAAACGAACATCAAAGGCATTAAACACGAGGGACAGCCCAATAAGTGGAACTTCGATCCGATTTATATCAAATGGATGTTATAATTATATTTTTGGAATTTCAACCATAACTTGATTTTCAACTATATTTTCCTCAAAATTATTAAAAGTTGTAATTTTATTGATTACTAATTAATGATAAATGTTTTGTTATTGAATTGAAAGTTGAACTTTTGGTTTGAGATGACCTGCACCACATCAAACATTATTTCAAACTTGTTTCTGAACATTTTTTCAACTGTTGAGGCAATCTAAATGTCAAATCTTAAGATAGATCACGAAATTGTCGACGAAAACAATAAAGAAATTTAATGGAAGTGATAAGATCGTTGTCTCCAGAATTGTGTCGACCAGACAGGACACACAGCATATAACAGGAAATATGCTTCGATGACCTGTCATCAAATGAATTGAGAAAATTCTTAACTCAAATCCTTTCGACAAAAAAGAGTAAAACTATTTTTGGAAATTTTGTTCAATTTATATGATTTCGTGAAAATGAGTCGATATATGAGTCGATAATCAATTATTTTTCGGGTAATGTTTGGGCTCTTCTTTGACCGACTGATCTTAAACAGCAATTATACTGTTATACACTATGCAATAATTATAGACTTATATTCCGACTTATTTGTTGAGGCAATACATGTGTTAATAGCGAATCTCACGTGTGTTTGATAACTGGTTTCCCTTGAAATCATATATTGCCACCACTTTAAAGGGTTGTCTTCATTGCATACAACGATCCGGCACTCGTTCACACCATTTATGCTTTTAAACTAAACTTTTTTATTCATTTAGTTTTAAGATAACACAATAACTGGTGTTTTACAGCGCTTTTAATTATTATCTTATTTTGCAATAAGTTTTTTGTGAAATCATTTCATTGTTTTAAAAAGTTCTCCGAAGAAACTTCTGATGAAAATGTGGTCCAAAATATTTGCATCGATTTGTCTGATGATCTCAATGTTCTGTTACAACTGCACACCGTTCCTATTGAAGGCAGGACAGTGTCCACGTATTAAACCCAAAGCAAACTTTGACATAAATAAGGTAAATAAGTCTAAAAATATTCTTTGTATTCAATTGTATTGAAAACTATTTCAAGACTTTTCTGTTTTGGGACTAAAAAACAATTCTCTTGAATTGCAATAGACTTCCACTCATTGTATAACTCAATGATTTTAAAGTTTTTTTTAACAAAAATCTTTAAACAAATATTATATAAAATTATGTAAAAAAGAAATGAATTGAATTGAATCCACGCAAAAATTTCATTAATCTCTCTCTCTCTCTCTCTCTCTCTCTCTCTCTCTCTCTCTCTCCCTGTTCTGATTGCACTTTTGTTTATCTAAAATATTAGGCAAAACAAAGTGAAAGTCGAAAAGAAGTTGAATAAGAATGAGCTCATTGTTCTCCCTTTGCTTAGTTATACTGCAAAATGTATTGCAATGACATTACATTCCAAAACCTAAATAATTTATTTAACAATTGTTGAACTTTTGCTCATTTAATCGTTTTGTTTAACTGGGAATCAATTGAATAATTCATTACTTCTGAAGAATTTTCACAAAATTCTAATATCTCTCAGAATTTTCAGAAAAATATTCGTTTTGTTTATTAATTCTCTGTTTTTTAATTGTTTTGTTTTTAGACATAAATTAATATTTATTGCATTTTATATAATATTTTTGATGATATTATATAAACAGATTTGTCATCAAAATGTTTATTTCACTCAAAATAGGATTAAATTTATTTTTATTGTTTCACAGAATTATGAATATTATGAATGAGTAGGTATTTGTTGATTAGTTTCTCATAAAAATAATTACTATTATTTTAATTAGTATTTAATGATATTTTTGTGTAAATTCAACTTATTTTAATCAATTAATATTTCAATGAACCATAAATTATTACCCAGACCTTAAATTATTATGTCTTCAATGATTTATACAATGTACATGGTGAACACAGGGGTGAACACAGGGGTGAATACCGGCGAACATCAAAAAGATTTAACGCCCTTTCAAACAAAGCAAAGTCAAAGTTTCAAAAATCAATAAATGTGTGTTTTTTTCAGTTTTTGGGCCAATGGTTTGTCACATATCGGGATCGTTCAGAAGCCGATTGCATTCAACAGAACATCACATTCAATGGTCGCGACAAATATCTTATGACAGAAATTAGAGAACCGCTGGCAAAGGGTGTCTTCACGTAAGCAACAAATACTGTTTTTGGTTTTATATGTTAATCATATAAATTGAACTTAACTTGTTCTCGATTGAGTCAAACTTTGGTATCAATTATTCAAAATTAAAGATGAGATGAATCTGTAATTATAATCAGTTGTTTAAAGAATGCAAATGTTAGGTTTGAAAGCACTCTATGAGAACTCATTGTAGGGTTGAATTGCCCTAAAATGCCCTCTTATTCCACTGTTATTCCACTAAATATTTTCACAATAATTTCATTTAAATTCTGTTCTCGAATCTTCAGAGACAATGAATTTTGAAGATCTTCAAGTGTTTGAAAGACCATATTATTATTATAACCCTCTCCTTATTGTAGTGAAAGTTTTATTAACTTTTTTTAACATTAATTATAAGACAACAAAAAAGAAGTGATTCTAAAGTAATCTAAACATAAAGTAAAGTAAAGTTGTTTTCAGACTCTTCTCAAAAGTGATTAAGAGATTTGTTTCGCAATATTTGGAACAAAGAAAACATGACTTCTATTAAAACATTAAATATTCTTATTTTGATTTAATCTCTCCTTTTTATGAACTTTGAAGGAAAGCTCTTTTGATAAAAATTTGAATAAATAGACACTTATTCTAAACAAAAACAAGAATTTTTCAATAATGTTATCTCTTATTTGAAAACACCATTAATTTTTCAAAAATAATTGCTATAACTTTTAGTCTCAAATAATTAGAAGTATTTTATCAATTATTTTATTATTTGATACATTTATGAAGTTTTTATTTTTGTTTAACAGAACCAAGAAATACGAGATTCAAACCAATGATAGAGTGAGATCTGAATTATTGCTCGGTAAGTGATTTGTGATTTGCACAACCCTTTTATGAAAATATGTAACTTTTGGCAAATCATTAAACAATTAAAGCCATAAATTTTAATTCTTTAATAAATTTCCAATAAATCGTGATCGAGAAGACCAAGATCTTACTCAGACAGACAATATTTTGAATACCTGTTCACTAAAATGACTGCTCGACTCTACTGACAGTATTCCTGGTAATTACAAAAACCAAAGACAATAACTTCAATAACTGTTTAGAATAATTAAAATATTTGTGAAATTGAGATCTTCTTCGGTCTTCTGTTAAGTAATAAAAATTAGGGCCAAAAAGGTATTAAATTATTTGAAAATTCAAACATTTGAGTACAAACAGGAAGTAATTTATAATAAATAAAAGTAATATTCAATAAATTTATTCTTCTTTTCATTCTATACTTAATGTGATTAAATTTATACGAATTATACGATAAAAGAGAAATTAAAATACAAAACAATATCTAAATTCTTATTTTGAAATATTTTCTCTCCGTTTGATAACAATTGTTCGTAACTGTGGGTCAACCAGTCGTTCCATAATGAGATTCCTATTTGCGTTTAACGTTCAAATCCTAATAACAGTCTATTCAATCGATTTTTGAATTAATTTTAAAAAATAACTCAAATTATATTTAATCATATTTTTTTATCACGAATTTTATAATTTATTGCTATTTCTATATTCTTGGTTATTCTCTATAATGGTTTTATAAGAAAATAATCTCATATTGTATCAAAATAGTTTTTTTGTTTATGTGAAAAACTCTGCAATTATTAATTAATTTATATTTTCCTCGTAAACCCGTTTAACATATAAATGGTTGCATTAAATTCTAAACTACAATACCGACCTAGCTATTATTTAAGTTCAACATCAATTAAACGAGAGTTGACCACAAACTCAGTGCTTAAGAGGTAAAGAGAAGGACCAAATAGAAATTAAATTGAAAATTAAAATATTAATTATAAAATTAGTCATTCACATGAGATTAATAGTATTTGAATCCTTCTCTTTTATTTGATATTTATTTAAATAATATTTCAATCGACTCTTTATATTATAATTATTGTAATTATCTCTTGAAGAGGCATTTTATTAATTTACTGATCAATTCAATAAAAAGGAACAAGTACAAATATAAGTAACATTTTTTATTAAATCCTTTTATTAGATCCTTGAATATGAATATGAGAAACATAAGACTTTACACTTCCTCACAAAATAATAATATATTTATTGTTATTTTCAAAAGAATTGAAAAAGTTTTGAATTTTGAATTATAGCCTCAAGTTATTCGATAGACGAGAAGTTTGCAAAATTAATTTGTTTATACCGTTTTGTACAATATTTTCAAGTGTTTAGCTGTCAGTCCTTACAATTCAATACCTAATTAGTAATTATCAATTATTTAATTAATTCTGAGACAAGACTTTATTCTATAAAAATCATTTGATTTCATTGTATTCCTGAGATATAAGACTGGTCTCCACATCACAAGTAATGGATGATTGAATTGAAATCGTGTTTCTTATAGTCATTTAAATATATGTTTTGATAAAAGTTTTGATGAATTATTCGATTTTCTTCATTCAATACTCAATTTGAAAGTCAATTCAATGCAAACAAAGAATAAACTGTTTCTAAAAATAGTGTTTTCTTTAATTATATGTTTTACTCTGTTATTCCAATATCCAGAGTCTGTCACGAAATATGTTTTTTATATTTTCTTCTAAATTATTCTAAATTTGTTCGATTAGTAAATGATTTTCAATGTTTTCAATGTCGAGTTCAAACAGGAATCAATTCTCACCACAATTCACACGAAAGAGTTAACCGTTTATTTCCATTGATTTGATTGGAAGCCAATCAGGCATAATGTGTCTGTCTATATGTCTGAATGTGTTTTGCCAAAAGCATTTCATTTTAGCACATTATATCTATTAAGTTTACATGCCTTAAGATATTCAAATGCACTTTAATGCTAACAAAAACAAGTTTGAACAAGTTGAAAAATAATCATATTCATGTTCGCTTGAAATACTAATTTTCGATGAAGGAGTTTAGGTGATAGGGATTCAGTCAACTGTAAAGTAACTGTAATTACTTTACTATAACTCCTTTAATAGATTTTTAGTGTTTGCGGTTTAGGAAACAAATAATATTCAAACAATGATTTTCTTATTTCAAAAGCGATTTGCAATCAATGAGTAAATACTAAACTATCGACAAAATCTGTTATAAATAGATTTGAAATGACATTCAGTATATGATTGGATTGACTTAGAGTTAAGAATCAGGAAAACAATTCTTGTTTTTCTTCCAAGACTTGCATCGATTTGAAGGCAAAACAATTGGAAATAAAGACAAAAATAAATGTTTTCTCAAAACAAAAGTGTAAACAATTCCTATAATTCCTAATAAATCGATTGAAAAAATAGTTAATTCTTTTAATCAAATATTTGTTTCCGATATTTCTTTGTTTATTCTCAATAAACTTAATGCGAGAATAATTTTTAAATAAAGAGATGACTCTCTACTTAAGGGGAAATTTTTAGCTTATTTTTATATTTATTAATGTATTTGTCATTAAATGGAAGATTATTTGAAATTAATTGGCTTTGAATTAATGCCAAAAAAGTGTTAATTTTAGAGAAAAACATTATTAACGACACAAAAAGGTATTCTTCACAAAAGTCAGTGATGTATAGATAGTTGAGATAATAGTCTTGTCCTTCACGTGCAGAATACCATATCGCTATTCTGTGCATCATTTCTTTGACCCCCATTTATAGCTTGTATTTCACATAATTATATTTAATAAAACTTCAGACTTTATTTTCTTAATGAAGTTCAAGTTTACTAATACAAAACATCACATTTATACTAAACAACTAAACGACAACAATTTATGTTCAAGTTTAACTTACAAATAATTATCTATCAACAACTCTTTGATCAACAAAATTTCTAATTGAATCTTGTTTTTCGTATTAAAGTATTTATTTTCAAAAAAAAAGTTTATTTAAATTTTGTTATTTAATTTAAAATCAAATGACATAATAGGAAAGGTATAAGATTTTTATGTCTTTCTTCCGAAAAACAATCAAACAATAGATAAATCATTTTTTTGTATATTTCTTCAATTTTATTGTCGTATTTATACAACGATTAGAGCTGTTATGCAACTCATTAAACAACAAAATTATGATTAATTTATTATTTATTTTTTTTCTTTTACTCAAACGGAGCCATAATTCTCTTAAATTTGATGCTATTTCTGAATAATTGTTTATGAAATTGAAAAATAGTGTTTTGATAGGTGATTTTCGATCATTTATGCCGTTGATTTAAAACCAAAACAACGCAGTCGTTTGCAATTAATCACATTTTAAAACCCATGAAAACTATTAAATTTATTTCATTATTGTTTTCAGAACTAAATTAAAAACTGGTTTTCATCTACTCTTCATTTCATTCATGACTTTCATTTCTATTCTTATTTTAAATGATTTTAATTAATTATTTCCATTAAATTACATTCAATCAACTATTTTGTTGTCGATGCTGTCTATAGAATAATTTCTTACTCCTTTCCAAGTCTTGAGTGACATATGATTTTCACAATAATTTTTAGCTTAAAGTCTTTAAAACGAAATGAATTGAAGTTTCAACCGATAAGATGTCAAACAAAATAAAAAACAAGAAAATGAATGACAGAATAGAAGTGTAGAGAATAGAAGTTATTTATTCTGTTCTGAAAACTTTAATAATTATTAAATTCAGTTAATGTTTTGATAACATGTTTTTGATTTAAAAATATTTTATTCCCTGAATAAAACTTCGTTGACCAGTAATTACAACTCATCTTGAGGGGTTCACAAAAATATTTGAAAGGAAGTTGTAGGAGTGTTTTTTATGTGACTCAATATAATTTTAATCTAGATTTTAATATTTTGAATACATAAAAACAAAACGTCTGAGTTTTTGAAATGATTCTGCAAACTATTCCATCAATTATTAAGTCATTGGCAAACATTACTTTACTGTCTATCCATACCTTTTGACCCAAATATTTAGTGAATTTGTTGGTAACCCTCTTTTGATTAACATTTTCTATGATTTTTAAGCTTTGAATTTCTCATTAAATTCCTTCTCTGATTACTTCAGTGATTAATAATAATTTGTTTTCAATTATCATTGAATTTGAAAGAACACACATTTGCAGAGATGTACATATAATTCAATATTTGTGATCTCAATGACTTTTAGCCATATTATTAAATCTCTTTCTTAAACACCTTGCTAAATTCATGAATCCTTAAAAGATGATTGAATACAGTCTATTAATTTCCATTTGGGTCTGCTCTAGGGTTTGGATCTGGATTTATGTTATGTCAAAGATTTAATGTGTTTTCCATATTTCATCATTTGATGAATGAATGCTTAGAGGGATATATGGGTTGTTGTTATGCCAACCTGTGTTCATCACTGATATTTCTTAGGTTAGTTTAGATAACAAAATTTTGATGAATGATCTTTTAATGAAGAAACAAATGAAAGTTATATTCTTAATAATCAGAATATTTAACACAAAATTAACATTAATTGATATGAATTCATGAAAGACTTCTCAGATAACATTCATTGATAGCAATGCATGAGAAATGAATTTTGAAAATTTTCTTTAGTTTTTTTTTCGTAACCATAATATGGTTAACCATATCCTCAATACTAGTCATGAAAATATGTAATTAAAGATAAGTAATGAAAACTCTTTTTAAATATTGAACTGAAATTAGTTTCACAAATAGTTGAAGGGTTGAGAAAATTAATTAATTTTCTAATTAGTTATAACTTTTAAGATATCTGAGACATTGTATACATCGTAAAAATACTGTTAATTTTCATTTATTAAACTTCAATCGATAGTAAATCGTTTGTAAAGATACAATTAAAACAAAATTTTAACACAACGCTGAAGATCACCAAAAGTCAGGGTCCTTTTCATTTGATAAACTACAGTATTAAGTTTAATATGTAATTTTGTTTTGATTCACCTTGATGATTCAACAAAATTAAGCTGAACTAATCCCAATAGTTTATTACATTTTATAACTCAAGAGGGATTGTATTACATAAAGAATCAAATACAAGTAACTATAAAAAGCTTAGTTTCGTATTTTATTTTGAATTATTAATGAAAGCAGTAAAATGATTGACAGCATTCTTTCAGCAATAATTTGCTGACAATTTTGGACATTCAAAGAGATCAATTTATCATGTACAAATCTACAAATTGTATAATTTCTATTTAAACTGGAGAGTGAAATATGGGATAAAAATTCCGAAATGCATTGAATTACAATTAATTGAAAGAATCTTTGATATAAAATATTGCAAATAATGTTTATAATGACATTTTATGACTCTCTATATAACGGTTAAGGTATGGGCCATATGAACATTGTATGGCATAACTCTTTTAATTGAAGACATTTAAGCCATCAATACCTCAGACACGGGTAGAGCGCAGTCAGGGGTCTTCAATAGCAGTGATGTTTTTAGGTTTTTATTCGTTGTGTTTTTCCTTGAATATGATATGAGTTTTACATTTACTTTAATTGCAAATCAGATCTTATATTCGGGAAAATAATGTTGAGATTGAGATTAAAATTGAAAATTAAATATAAAATTAAGATTACTTTCAATCAATCATTTATTCAAACGACTTATTCAGCACTAAATCATTAATTATAAAAGAAATCCAATGAAAATCTTTTGACAATTTTGTTCAAATTTCAGGCCCGGGATCTGGATTCGGTCCAAAACAAAGCCTTTTGATACTTATGACTGATTACGACAACTATGCGGTCACTTATAGCTGTCAGAAGAGCACATTTGGTCACAAACAAAATGTGTCGATACTGTCGCGGACCAGATATTTGTCGGACTTATATTTGAACAAAATATACCGATATATCTATCGATTGGGTCTTTCGTCCAATTATTTGAGAGCCATTAATCAAGAAGAGTGTCAGGAACCAGAACTAAATGAGAATGGATTCGCACTGAATAAGCCCTGGTTTTACTTTTTCAACAAATATTCTCAAAATGAAGAAATTGATGAATCGGATGACAAATACTGGCGATAAAAGGACTAACAATATTATTATTATTATTATTATTATCGATAGCCCTCACCTCAAGTCTATGCCATAGTTTTGAGAAATACAGTTCTCTCTCTTCTATTCATTTAATTTATTGTAATATTTTTTGCAAATTTATTGACAGGTTTTACATAAAAATGATGTGAATATATTTTACGTGCATTCAATCACATAAAACTATTCGTTAGTAATATTATTCATAATCTGTTTTTTAACACATTTGAGAATCGGATAAAAATTTTCATTTAATAAATGTTTGATAAACGTTTGAAACATTAGCAGAATATTTATGTGAGAATTACAATTCATAATCGAAATAATTAAACAAACAATTCATTAGTTTCTTATTTTTTGGTCAAAATATTTTTTATATTAATATTTGAAAATTCTTTCGCCAATAAATCATCACTTATTTTGACGTTTAAATAGATTTCGGTTTTGAAAAATCATTTTCAAATTGAGATCACTTTTTCATCGAACAGTTTAATCGATTTTTTGTTAAAAATGTGTAATATTTGGTATAAAATAAATTTAATAAAAATTTTGAGGACTTCCATAATAAGGAAGTTCCCATTGTATACATTTCCAAATGTGTGTGTTTTTTATGTAAAACTCAATTTACAATTGAAATAAATAAGTGAATCATTTGTAATATCATTTGATTAATCAGACAATACTTTCGTGTTTTTTATGTCTGTTTCGCAATGAATTAAAAGTTTAGTTTAATTTATACACAATTTTTGAATAATTTAGTTATAAAACTGTTCTCATTCACTGATATAAGGGAAAAGTTTATAACAATTTTCTCTTCAATTTGAAATTTTAATTATTATTATATATAATAAGCGGAAGGAATTCAAAAAGTGTTTGACGAGTTTTAACCACAAATAGGAACATCCATTTGGTTCTGGTCTTGACTGCATATATCAGTACTGGAACTCAACTAAGGAACTGGACTTCTTATCAGCAGTTTTTGTCCGATAAGTAGTGAACTCCGGTATGTAATATGAAAAGCGACCAAAACTTCATACACTTAAACCAATTAATATTAAATATCTGTCGCCATATGAGAGTATATGAGAGCATATGAGAGCACAAATTATATATTTTTAATGATTTGAAAGTTTTATTAAATTATTAAAACCATTGCTTAGAATTTAGTTCTGGATATGAATGCAATAAAAAAAGTTAATTGAAGTGAAAAATAATATTTAAATCAATAAATAATTAAATTAATTACAACTTTCATATAATATAAAAGTAATGTTTGAAAAAAGTGAATAATCCTTGAAAATATTAATGATTGATTCAATCCCTGTAATTATTTGTGTAAAAATCAATGTTTGAAAAATTATTTGTTAAATCAATTAGTGAGGGGCAGGCAGTGAAAGCGACGCATAGAGAAAAAATCCATTATCAGGTCCAGTTTTCTGTATGTATGACATCTAAACCAGAATTTTCTCTCTAATAAGAAAAAGTTATTTTTACTTTTGCTGGTGTTTGGGGAGTGTTTCGCTCCTAAAGCAGTTTTTCAAATGAAAATCAATTCAGGTGATTTCACTGAATTTAGTTTTCCTGTGAATATTAAATCGCATACAAAGTATTCGTCGATTTATTTGAATTTATCCTTTGATTTGTAAAAACAAGTAAAATGTGAGTAAATTATTACAATTATATCAATTTTATGTTTCTTTTTATTACTGAACATCAAATATAAAGCTTTTAATTTGAATTAATTATCATTTTTGTATTGAAGCCAAAAGTTTTAATTCTATTCTAAATATAATTCTCATTGATTTTCATCCAAAATGGGATTTTAATTTCATTTTTTTTATCAGAGCTTTAATTAAAAGCAAAAACTTATAAATAGAACATTTATTTAATCATTTTTATAGATAACATCCAAATAATCAAACATTTATTAGTCTTCGAAAATAAACGATTGTTTTCTTCCTCAATAAAAAACTAAACAAATACTCAAAATAATCAGAAAAACAAATAATCAGTTTTTTGAACCGAAAATTTTCCAAATACTTTACTCACTGTTATCTATAAATATTGGTCTGAATATGATTATCCAGGATCATTTGATAAGACCCATAACCCGGTAATAACGTCTACTGACGTTTGGACTTTTGGTTATAATAATCGATAATTATATTCAATCATTAATTTATGACTTTTAGTTGCATTTTATTCGCATTCAATCATAACGAGACAGACAGACCCTTTAGGCTTATTTTAATAAGCGTTACCTCGATTTGTTTGTCAGTTTTTGTGGTCAATTTAAACTTTTTGATAACTAATATGTTATAAATACCTTTATTTTCTCACAGAAATGTCCAAATATTTATAATTGACATCTGTTTTGCTTAACCAAAAATTGTTGAATGTTTTGTGTCTTAATTTAATTATCAATAATTTCAGTTCATTTGATCCAAAAATCAGTTATCATTTTGAATAATAAACATTAGTCTGATATATGTGTGAAACGACTGAATTTCAAAGTCTGAAATGATCATGACAAGTTTGTTAAAGTAATTTATTTAGTAACCGAGTATTATCGAAGCTATTTAAATGTTTTTAACTCATATTTAAATGTCCTAGTTTTCTGTTTTCTTAGTCCTGATCAAACATATAGTTAACAAATTTATACAACTTTTTTGATACAAATGATGCGTTTTTTATCATCACATAAATCAGAGAATCATTCAATCGATAAGATCTGAACTAAAAGTTACATAATTGATAAACCACCATCATACTAATAATGATGATAGTGATAGTATATTATATGCTGCTTTATTACACTAATTTTATCTTGATATTGTTTGTTAATGAATTAAAATATTTTGGATCCAAATAGTGGGTTAATATCACCCCCTGTGCAGGGTTTGCGTCATATTTTGCGTCAGAGAATACTTTTTCTGTAAAGAAGTCGACCTCAAAGTTCTTCAATAAACACTAAAACAAAGATAATTTAATGTCCACTTTTTACGTCCTTTTCTATGCCTCCAATTCTATAATTTTGAAATTTCTTAATTAATTTTTTTATATTTGAATTTATTGACATTTCGTGGTTATCGCTATTTGAGTACTTTATTCCGATCTAATTGATTGCAATGTTTTGAAAATTTTAAATATTTTGCGAAATAAATGAATTATAATTAACGGGAATAGCCTTTCAAATGATATCATATTTTTACTAATATTTGGAAAGTGTTTTGAAATTCGGTTTATTTTTTAAAACTAGTTTTTCTTAAATTTGTGCTTTGATTAACCTCTTCAATTATATCGACTACAACCTAAATTGAAGTTATGAACTATCTCATTTATTTTAATGGAATGAAAAATATTTCAAAATGATTCCCAATATCTGATTTATTTGGGAGGGGTAGTACTGGTTGTACTCTCGCTCATTACTACTTAATGTCAGTGGTCTTTGTGAGCCCCGATTTTCTTTCAAAAGAGATATTCATAATTGAAAACCAGATATAACCAGAAAAGGTCAGTCCCAATATTGTCTAAAAGTCTGAGAGGGGACTCATTTGCTGAAAAGTCTCAAATTGCTATTTTTAGGCGAATTCCTGACAAAAGAGTCTAAAAATTTATTGAATCTTCAAATGATTTATTAGAGAAAACTCTTGGAAAATGATTATACTCTTATAAGATGACAATCACTACAGTAGTACTGATTGAAAAATGAATTTCAATGTTCAATCATTTTATTGAATAATTTAAAACCTGATTTGATTGAGAGAAAAGTGATTCAAAAGTTAATCCAAAAGATATTCAGTCTTTGTATCTAAAGATTTGGGAAACACTTCGAGCTATAAACTGATTAAAAATGTCTTCCATTGACGTAATATATATTCATTTCTTTCAACAGATCCTTAAAATATATGGAAAACAATTTTTTGGAACAGATTTGCTTTGATCTACAATTAGATGACCAAATGTTGGACGAAATTAGTCAAATGTATGTCCAAAACAGTGACGTCCAGCCTCTAAATAGTGGTAATGACGTCCAATCCCTAAACCACTACAACGGCGCTACTAATGTATCGAATGATAGCCTTTTGAGCACAAAATCAACTGAAGTGATAGAAATGGACCAAAATTGTCCACAAAATTATTACCAAACAACAACTTCTAGTGATTTCCATTCTGTTCCTAAACTCAATACTTCAATGTATGACAATTGCAGTAATTCCAGTGAAGAGTACTTCACATACATTGAGAGATGTAAATTGAAAATTAATGCCAAAATAGATGACTTCTGTTTGAAAATCATTCGCGACATGAATTCTGTTGGCGTCTCTATTATCGACCACTTTATGGAAGAATTGGGAGAATATATTCTTCAAGAAGTTGTATATCTTTACCAAACGGTTAGAAAACAGACTCAAAAATATTAATTGAATTTAAACCTAATGTGAAATCCTATAAAACTTTCTTAATTTGATTTATTCCTGACTTTATTCACAAACTTTTAATTAGATTTAAATAAAATGTATTTATTATTGTTTAGGTTGTGTTTAGTGATGGAAAAGTTGTGAATAATAATAAAGTCTGTGATTTAAAGACTGAGAAAATTAGAGGCGATTCCATATATTGGGTGAATGGTAGTGAACCTAATTGTAAATTCATTAGTATTTTAATGACAACTCTCGATAAAATCATATTCAAATGCAATCAAATGAATAACAATGGCTTAATGGGCATCAATACCATATCCAGTCGCACGTCTGCGATGATCGCCTGCTATCCTGGACAAGGTTTTTAATTTCATCCTTAATTAGAGATTAATTTTCTTTAATGAAATATTTCTGAATTACAAACATTCAACGTATGATAACCACGCTTTACAGAAATGTTTGCTTTTAAAATAGAGTTTAATCATTTAAAATATTTTCTCCTCAAGAATCGCGATATAAACAACACGCGGACAATACTATAGGAGACGGCAGATATATTACTTGTATTTATTATATAAACAAATGCTGGAATCCAATCGTGAGTTTTCATAATTATATTCAGTTCATAAAAGATCTACTTTTGTTCAGAATGACGGCGGACTTTTGAGGATATACCCCTCCCAAGTGGCAAATCTGACGCCATTAAGTATTGCTCCAGAATTCGACCGATTGATATGCTTTTGGTCCGACAGAAGAAATTTACACGAAGTATTGCCCACAAAAAGACTAAGATTTGCGATTACTGTCTGGTATTTCGATGAAGAGGAGCGCAAACGATTCCGACAGCGAATGATTGCAAATAATTATAGCCATTAATGCCATTAATTGTCACTATTTTTACAAATTTTTATAATAATCACAAAAATATTCATTAATTTTTAGAAATGATTTTTATTTAATCGAAAACTTTTTAAAAAGCATTAAATATATGGAAAAGAGTAAAATCGTGTATAAAATACTAAATAAATGCTTTTAATTCTTATTAATAGTTATTATTCAATAGAAATCAGTAATAAATTTAATTCAATTTATGTATTATTCATAAATGGGTTTTGAGTTGTCTCTGATCCAAATGAGATATGGTTTAATATCAATGAATTTTGCGGTATTGTTAAGACTGCAACCATTTCCCGAAGAATATAAACCAATCAAAGTTGAAGTATTGCCGTTCGTTGCGAATAGTGGTCCACCAAAATCACCCTAACATTCAAATGAAGAACAGTTAAAATAAGAGTAAAAGGTAAGAGATTTAACTACTGACCACACAATCTTCAAGTGAGTCATCTAAATCTTGGACAACACATAGTTGATTAGCCATTGGCTTAGCGTCGGGTTCGCAATCAACGACCTCTGCTTTCACGACTTGTAATTTGGGTTTCTTTTCAATGACACCCTCTATAGCTCCCCAACCGCTCACAAAAAGTTTATCTTTAGAGTGGTCTTCTTTTCCTGGGATACAAATACTATTGATTTTGCCCTCAGCTTTGTCCACATCGAATGGTTGAGCCAAAGCCAAAAGTGCAAGATTATTATTCAAAGTTGTTTTGTCAAAATCTGGATGAATGAATGTTCTCATTGTGTATTGCAAACCAGGTGTCTGTTGACCGGGATATGAGATGTCAGGCGTCTGTCGCTTTCTTCGAGTCCAACCACCTTTCGGGAGATCGACAATACCGGCCTCTGATCGACAGAAGGCTTCACTGTTTGATCTAATATTCAAAAGATTTTTTAAAAATTAGTATTAAATTAATGGTTAATTATTTGTCAATAATACTAACCCTCCTCCGGCGCACTGGGCTGTTGTCAAAACAAAATTCTTGTTAATCACAACTCCACCACAAGAATGAGCCCATTTTCCTCCATCTTTTGACTGTACAGACACTTCCCATGAAATTTCTCCGATTTGGGCATCTCTGGTACCATTCATTTCACCACTAACTGCAGTCAATCCGACCCCGCATTTCAAATCCAACGGAGCTTTAGTGATCTGTCCACCAGCACCTGGCCACCATTTGTCCCAATCTGCGCATTGGCACAGGTATATGCTGGACAATAAGACAAAAACTGTGGATTTTGGTAATTTATTGAAAAACATTTTCATAACTCTATTGTTTGTTACTTTTACTTCAATTATGACTTTCTTTGAAATGTTTTCAGTTTTTATACCAAATTTTAATTCATTATTTCATTACATTTGTAGTAATAAATGTGATAAACGTAAACAGAGTCATAAAAAAATTGCTCGATTATCATCTATTACTGATTAATTGTATTCTTAATGACACGCTTTATCTTTGGGGATATTCCAGATCTTTCCGCTTAAGATACATCCGACGTATTTCACATTTTTCGGAAATTTTTTACTGTTCCTCCTTTTTTGGCTACTTTTTCTTAAGGAACTTTTTCTAAGGATCTTGTTAACTACTAAAATATACAAATTCTATCTAATTTAAAACAATCTAACTTAAAAAAAGAGTTTGAATTTTGAATTGATTTTGAAAATTGATATCGTATGAGTATTGTGTGACCTTGCTCATTTGTGGCTTTCATTCAAAAAAGTCATAACACTTCTAATAATTAATTAATTAAATGTCTTATAGAACATAGAATTTGATTATTTACTAATTTATTAGTTTTTTTTGTATTTCAAAGAAAATAATAAAAATTAATAAATGAAATAAATTTATTTATTGTTTACTTCAAATGGAAAAACAAGTGCCGGAACTCAAACAATAAAATAATAATTAAACACAAAATAAATAATAATATGATATGAGTTGGAAGAGCTGTTGATCGCCTGTTTTCTCAGCTCATCCTTCAAATGTTTCATTGATGTCCAAGATCCTCGGCTCCAATGGGAGGGTAATTTTTTTTAAACACAGGGAAGGGTAAAATTTTGTTCAAAGATAGTTTAAAATGACACTTAAAATGTTTAAGATTAACAAGAATTAACTAAATTATATTGAACTCAAATTAAATTTGCTTCAAATGACCAAAATTGGTCAATTTACGCAAAAATAGCCTGTGCCTTTAACTTGCACAAATAGAGGTATATTTTAGGCAGGTGTGATTCACCAATTTTTCAGTAAGTTTTGACTCTTCCCCATTCTGTGGACATCATTGTCTTGTTTAAACATTTAGAGAATTGCTCGGAATGTGTGAAAAATTTTAGACCTGTCATCAAAAGGCAGACAATTTGGTAACAATTTTTATGGCTTTCCATAACTAATATCTTTTATTATCTAAACGCATAAGAATTAAAGTCTAATTAATTGTATTAACACTCATTTGTCGTTAAGCGTCAGTTTGTCTGTTAGTTTGCTGAGAACAAGTAGTTCTTATAAATAATTCACCTAGTTTAGTTTAGTTTAGTTAAGTGGAAGCTATCACCAAATACTGTTTTGTTTTTTAATGAACATAATTAGATTTTTCTGAAAAGTAATTTTTGGTGAAATTAAAGTCAAAATCACAACAAATTTATTGAATATTAAATTAAATAATTTTCTTTTTTATTAGTTTACAAATTAAAAACAGAATTTTTGAACCTGATTTTACTAAAATGTAATCTTGTTAATTTGATTAACATTAAAACAAAACAAATAACGAAAGAAATAGTGAGAGACATCGCAAAGAGTCTAACGATTCCAATAGTAATACTCGGATTTTTGACATAAATTTTGAGATAATGACTCAAATTAACAAAAACTTTAGTCAAATGTAAAAAATAAAATAATAATAAATCACTTAATGTTTGTGACTTCTTCTCAATGATTCCGGTCAATAGTTGTTCAACAATAATATTGTCCTCAACTATACCATTCTGTAAGCAAGACATGATCATTAAACAAGGTTAAATTATTAATTTTAGCAAAACTTACAACAAATTTATGAACAGGTATTCGGTACTGAAGACTGTCTTTGAATAAATAAACATCTGTTCCGTCACTAAACGCTGAATCAATACTTTTGGGTAATTTTGCGCTGATTTGAGTCAAATTCATTATACGATTCCTCTTGTGATCCATAAACAATTCGCCCGAAAAGAAATAGAGCTCGAATTTCATCACTTTCTGGCCTAAAACCATATTAAAAATTCAATAATAAGTTTGACCATGGTCAACTTTCACACAATTTTGGTTAATTTGCATTATAAAAGGAATCTATGTATTTATCTAGGGCAAAATTAGTTTACATTTCACACTTCAAAACAAAATTTTATAAAATAAAATAAAAAACAATAAAAACAAATCGATGGCAATGGATTTGCACTCTTTTAAGGCTAAGGTTAGACTTAATTTAAATTTTGAAGGATAAGGAGGATATATTTATTTTGATTTTGACAGTTTCACATTTACACTTCTCATTCATTAATCAATTCAATTAAAAGTTTTAATTAAAGGCAAACCTTTAATTAAATAAAAATAATCATAATTTCCGAATCCGTCATATAAAGGGTTAGTTATGGTCAGTGCGGCGTCGATCCCACCACTCAGATGGCGGTCAAATACAGAAGTCATTGTCATTGGACCCATCATTCGCCACATACTGTCTATCATCCATAGCCACTGGTCCTGCAATAAAAAAAAGTGATGAAAAATAATGATAAAATTGATGTCAAATTGAATTAAAACCTTAAATAGAAAGGTAACTTCAGTCCGAATGTCATAAGTGATGGCATCGATTCCATCCGTCAAGAGTTTGTCGTCTAAAAAGTCTGTTATATTTGAGTGAAGACAAGAGCCTCGCCTTGAGTTTATTTGCCATAAATTATTTGATCTGAATATAAGTCTATTTCCGTCTTTCAGTTCAGTTATGCCATCGATTCGTGATTTTCGATCAAAGTTTTTACAAATCAAGTCTTCACTAAAGAGAGCCTAAAAAAGAAAAAATTAATTCAAATAATTTTCAAAATCAAATCAAAACTAACATTAATTTCATTGAATAAACTGAAAAAACATTGAATTAATGCAATCTTTTTTATATTAAAAAACATTTCAAAATATAATTTTAATTTTATAAATAATATCTAATTATAATACTGAATAAGGCTTTTATTGTGAGGAACATAAAATATTTTACTAACTAGATAATTTATTTAAATAACTCTTAAATATATTTTGATCTCCAATTTTTGCCTGAAAATGTATTTCTACGACAACTAACGACAAAAAAAAATAATGGAAATAAACTCTTAGTTTATTAATTTTTAATCAAAATACAAACTTAAACTAATGTATAGATGTATACAAAGATAGGAATCATTTTATTGATAATGAGATCGACTTTTACTTTATTTTTAATCAAAAATTACTGAACTTTGAATAACATCTAAATAAAGAATGAATTTTCAAGCAAATGGGATATCAAAAGTATTAAGACTATTAAGACATGTTATTTTAGTTTTATTTCACAGAATACTGTTTAGCATTCAATTCCATTATATAACAAATACACTTATTTGAAATGTTCCACCACATTTGATTCATGAAAGTTGGGAAAAGGCTTTAGTTGAATGATTCGCCATAAAGTTGTTGAATGCGAATTCGAAAGGAATTTATTTTTATATATACGTTGAGAATATTTCTGCCTCTGAACTCATTATCCAAAAAATTGAGAAAAAGAAAAACTAAAGTTAAACGAAGCGAATAAACAGAAAGTATTTGACTTCAAATCCATGAAAAAACTTTGAGATCACTCGACAAACAGTTTCTTTAGTTTCGCTAATCTTTTGAACAGAATTTATATTCAACACAAAAATATGGTTTATTTGAACGCAATCTTATTTTTTTCGATATTTTCTCATTTTATTCTCAAAACTGAAAGCGATTTATTGAAAGGCATTCTCTTGGGGTCAACCCTTAAAGACGATGACTCACAAGAAACGGAAATTCTTGTCATTCGTATTCCCAGACAAAGGTTTTCAATTATTTTCTATATTTTTCAATGAATACTAAACTCTTTGTGAAATTGTTTTCTTTTTTTTAAATAAATTTTATTTATTTGTGAATATTTCAGAAGTATTAAGAAGTCGAAGAAGACAACCAAAACACGACTGACCACAACCACAACTACTTCAACTACGACTACAACTGAAATGCCAACAACGACTACAGCCCTAACTTATAAGTATTACGACATTCCTTTGGATTCAATAACGAGCGTCAAATCAACACAATTGCCATTAATGTTGAGCACAGAATATTCAACGACACAAACATCGGTTACAACAACAGAAAATATATGCGGCGCTAATCAAACGTACACTCATTGTCTTAATGAGTGTGGAAATCGATGCACAGACTATTTAAGCAATCAGTTGTGTCCACACCATTGCTTTGGTTTTGGCTGTACCTGTGCTCACAATTTTGTTCGCGATGTGAGGACTGACCGCTGCGTTAAATCGAGTGACTGTCCAAAACCAAAAAAGTGTTCGACCGGAGAGAAATTCTTTATTTGTGGTGGTTGTGGACCAACCTGTGAAACCCCTGTTCCTGTTTGTTCTCGTATTTGTCGATCAGAAGGTGGTTGTGATTGCATTCGAGGGTTAGTCCGAAATATTCACGGAAAGTGTGTTCCGTTGGGTTTATGTCCCCTTTCGGACTCAAATATGAATCTAAAGACTAAACAAAAAGTTATTACAAAAACTAATTCAACAAAAACTGGACAAAACTCTTTAGCGAAGAGACATCTCAAACAACTTTTCGATAATATGGACGAAAATCACTACATTTTTGATTAAAATTATGTTTTATTTGTTTTTTTTAAATAAAATATAAATTTTTGTTAAAATAATATAACAATAAAAAGTGTATAAATTATGACACATTTATCTCAGTTTGTTAAATGTCTGTCCATTTTTGCCGCACTGGCAGAAAAGCTTATCGTCAGAGCAATCATTAAGGTTATGTTTATTATAAATGCCAACGACTGACCATTCTGGTCCTCCCGGCACCAGTAAGTTATAGCACATACATCCAGTGAACTGCAATTTATTTTTATAACAATAGGACATACATTTCAAAGGATCGCATTCATGACAATAACAGTTCTTTTTGATTTTAGTCAATTGAGAGGACCATCTCGTCTGACAAAATCCTTTATTATAGCCATACTTCTGACAAAAACTCAGACATTGGATGTCATATCTACAGATCTCTTGTGGAACTCCATCTGATATAAAAATCAATCAAAAATTAAAATAATATTTAACTCAAAAGTCTTTAAGATTTCATTTATGAGATAAATGTGTGAAAACCACAAATAAATATCAAATATTAAAGAAATAAAACTCACAAATGAGTGAATTTAAGGCAAAACTAATGATAAAAATCCAAATAATTAAAAGTTGTGAAGAAAACATAATTGAGTAATAAATTGATATTTTATAACTAATTTTGTAACTTTTGAAGTGAGAAATAAATCATCAGTAGTTTCACAGTCAATAGTTTTTCATTAACTTAAAAATAGAGTTCAATTAAATATTGAATCAAAAGGAGTGCGAATCAATAAAATAGGTCTGTCCTAAATTCCAAGAGGGCATTGAATTACCCAACAATTTGTGACAATACTTTCCGATCTTTTAGCCTTCAATAAAATAATGACTATTTTTTGTTGTATCTTGATTAGCTTAATAATAAATTAGCTTAATTATTGTGAACAATATCAAAATACCCAATTTGAAATATTAAAATATAGATAACTTAAATTTTAAGAACTTTTGATAGAAAAAATCTTTTGATTCAAATATTTAAAAAACTGCTAAAATATCTACAGGTTTATTTGTCGCAAATATTGTATATTGTGTCAGATAATTTAAAAAATGACGTTTTAGTTAAAGTTTAATCTTAGCATAAATAAAGATTTTGCTGGACTTTAGCAAATAAACCTGTAAATAAAGGCTCCAAAGTCAACATTTTTAAAGATCACTGATGATTCCAAAACCAAAAAAAGATTTTTCAATCGATAAATTTGAATATTGATAGGATTGGAGTTGAAGTGTAGTAATGATAATAAGGAAAATCTGATTGTAGAGTATATGAGTAAAAACGTTTTATAGTGAGTAGAGATGGAATGCATGACTTACCTAACAATAGGATCGCTTGAGTGCCACTTACTGTTAGTCAAATACTAGACAACGAACTTTCCAAGTATATAATCAGATCTTCAGTGACCCCATTCCCTCCACGCCTACCCAAACATGACTGCCCTAATCTTACCCTTTCTTCTCAGCTGTAAGGGATCTTATTCGTATGAGAAATTTAATCTATTATTAATTGAAATTATCCATGAGATTAAAAAAAGGTAATTGATATATTGAAGTCTTAATGATTCCTGGATAGAAAATATTTCCAAATATTAATATAAAAATTAATCTAAGTTGATAAAATTAAAATTACGTAAAATTCATAAAATTAAAGTTAAGAAAGTATTTTAAAAATCTGACCTAAAGTTGAATTCTGATTAAATTATGTGTAACTGGTGTTACCGTCGTTTAATGGCAAATGTTTATCTTGTTTTCTGGAGATTCTTCACATTACAACTACTGTCAGGACATGTGAATTGTGTCTCCACAGCAGATGTCGTGCTAACCATCTCTCACTCTTTCTCTCTCTAATCGCTACTTATTTTTTGTTGTGGGTTAAGCGTTGAATAACTGAAGAAATTGGATTAAATCATTTTTTGTTTTACACTATTTATCTAAGAATATCTTTTAGAAGAATATTCTTAACTGAGTTAATCTGATAGTAAATAGTAAAATATCAAAATTATATTTAAGCTTGCAAATTATCTTGCTATTTTGAATCCAATTTATATCTATGCGCATGTATAGAGCTGTAAGAATAACTGAAAGATTGGTTGAGCACAACATAACATAACATAAAGCATTGGCCGACTAGTGTTCCACAAACATCAACTCTTTTTGGATATAATATTAGAGGAACTCTCTATATCTGTCTCTATATTTTGATAGAAGAGTATCCAATAACTGCTACAATATATGCATAGAAATGGAAAAATGATTTGCATTTTTCATTGATATTGAAAAACCCATTTGAGATAAGAGGGACAACCCTTATCTCAGGGATAAACCACAAATAGAGAATAGTATTCTATTGTCTGATAAATAAATTGGTATTAATATGAAAATCTAAGCTCAACTTCAATAGAAGAGTTGCTAAAAAAGAATTGGAGCACAAGAATGTCGGTCCCAACGATGATGTCTCTCATCAATCACAGCATTTGCATTAATACCATTATTTCATTGATTCTTATATGGCTTTTGCATCCGATACCATCGCAAGCACTGCCAGATATCATCAAAATCGGTGAGTTTCACAAATTATTAATTCTTGTTTGACAACTAAGACTCCACCTCTTGTGTGATGTTATGCCACAGAATTCAATCTCTTAGATCAAAGTTATTGTGTGAGAAAATTGTACATGCTTACAATCATAGGAGAATCTCTTTGAAAGTGTTAAGCATAAACGATGTGGTATTTTGTGGTGTATTGTGGTTTCCAATAAGAGTCAATATATGCGTCGAAATGGAAAAATAATTTGCATTTTTCATTTATATTGAAAAAGCCTTTTGAGATAAGAGGGGTAAACCACTGAAATGGAGAATAGTATACAATTGTTTGATAACTATAGAATTCATTGTATTTTTTGTGTACTTTTGGTTGACTTTCTCAGTCTATTCTCAACTTTTATTATTGACAATTGATGTGATAAATATTCTGATGGCATTCGAGGGTATTATATGGCAGACCATTCCAATAGAGAAGCTTTGGATCATAAATGAAAAGGAGGACAATAAGGCTTTGAAACTCTATATGAGAATTGGATATAATTTTGATTTATTGAATAACATTAATAATTATATTACAGGATATCTAATGTTGGGTGAAATTAATGAAAATTAATTATTTTGTTGTTTAGTTTTGTTGGTTTCGTATGAAATCCTATTACGTTATGTTTCCCATTATTTTCAGATAAGAATTTTAATGAGTTTCTTTTCGCCTTTTATTCCGTTTTCTCTTAAGAATCTCTTGTCATGTCTTAAGAAATCGAAGCACAGAATAAGATTCCATTAAATGCTATCGATTTATAATATGCTCTATAATTCAATGATAGTAAACACCCCCACAATATATGTGTTAAGTAGTCTCACAACTCTTCAAAACCACAATAAATATTTGAGAAATAAAACCAATTTTCGACTTCTTTTCGTGTTTTGATATTTTGCTCCACTAATGGATTAACTGGTAATGGATTAGTTGAGATATTGCATGACTCTTGCATTGCTCATATTAATCAGCACTACTAAAATTTTATAATTGATGAATGTTGAGCACGATTTTATTAAACTTAGATTCTTGTACTTAATTTAACATTATTATCTCGTAATTAAAGGGAAACTAAAGTTAAAAGAATTTAATCAAATATTAGTAGAGATGAAAATTAGTGATCAAACCTGATTCCCTTGGTTCTGTTCTTCAGCAAGATTATTTTAACTAATGAAGAATATAAAACAACTATTCTAGAATTTTTTGATTCAGATTTAAAAATTTTAGCACGGTCATTTGCTTAGTGATTCAAGTTGAAGTGAGTCAATTGTTAATGAATTATTTTTCAGATTTTTTCTAGACTTTGTTTCTGATTCTTTTTTGAATTTCTTCAAAACAACTTGGAGAAAAAATTTAATATTTAAGAATTAAGATTATTGTATAAGCCTTTATCTTTATCCTTAATAGCAGCTTGCTATTTTCGAATAATGGAATATTTAATTTTGAAAAATATAGCAATTTTCGATAGTTTCAGGATTCTTTACTTTATAAATCACCTAGCCAAGGTTATAAAAATCCTTTTTGAGAATCATTCCCTTAAAGATAAATCTACAAGATGCCAGTGAGGAAAAAATTTTAAGAACAAGGAAACTATGAAATGATTAGTCATTTTCATCTCTACTAATATTTGTTAGTTTTGTTTCATAAAATTTTGGTCTCAAATCATATCCTAAATAACGAGAATATTTGTGAACTTTTGATTATAAGATATAATTGTGGAAAAGATAACGATATAACGAAATAAGAGCTTAGGATAAAATTTTGATTGCTGTTCCTCTGAGGTTATCCTCTAACTCATAGTCAATGAGATTCTTTGCCTCAAATTATTATGGATGGGAGGAGAAGAACAAAACTAACGGTTACGCTATATTCACTTCCTTCACAACCACAACAGCCAAGATCAGAGTCATTCAATTTTTGTTTTAACATTTCCAAGATTAGAGACTTATTCTTGTTTTGGAATGTAATTCATTTTGGTCTTTGATTCTCAATTCTCAAAAGAATTTATAGTTTTTGAGACAAACATTTATAATAAGAATCAGATCTCAAAAAAGTGGAAAATAGGTTTTAAAAGGCATTTTTTTATACTTTTATTATTTGTATTTTCACAGCATTTGGTATCTCTTTTGCTTCAAAGTCATAACATTTGACATCTCAAGAGTTTTAACTCCACTGTAATGAACAATAGCTATAAGGATAGCGATAAATCTCTCTTTCATTTTATGGTAAAATTGTTGATTAGCTTCAAATAAGACGAATTGGATCTCAAAATAAATATTTATTTTTACAATCTTTGAATTGCATTAAAAATAAGATAAAATTTAGAAAACATTTGAAACTGTTTTGCAATTTTAGTAATAAAGAAGAGAAAATATATTGAGTTTTGTTTGAGATTTTAGGTATATCTTTATATATTGTTATGTATTACCCCTTTTCTGTTTAAATTCAAGACAACATTTGATACAAATATAGAAAAAAGCAACAAAACTCTTGTGTGTTATGTATTGATCCGAAAGAGTAAGCAAAGAATGAGGAGGAATGAGTACAGAAGAGTAGCAAAGAGTAAAGAACTCACTTTCATTTGCTTTTTCACACTCCAGTGATTTCTTACATCATTTTCGGCCTCTTTTTTCATATTCATATTTTTCCATTATATCCATTATATTCATTAAATCTCTTCTAATTTATATACATTTATATACATTAGAGATAAACAAAAATATTATATATTTTACGCGAAATATTATTTTATGCGATAAATACAACAAAAAACTCAAACCAAGAGAATATTAATGCCTTTCATTTCATTGATTCATTTATTACTGGAAATAAGCGAATCAAATAATTTTTTGTTTCAACCTTCAGAAACATTGATTTATCATGTTTACTTTGTAAAGACATAGATCCTTATTAAGGACATCTTCAAAGAGGAACAACAGTTATTTGCAGAGATATTTCCGCCATTAAATTGTTTCAATTGAATGACTCTCAAAAATAGAGGCAAATAAATGACAGACTGTATCTCATAATCAAATACCAATGCAGTTGACATTCCCTTCTCCTATAGTTTATTATAAGATACAAATTGTGAATGTAATTGTGTTAGTTTTAATGTTAGTGATAGTGTTGGTCATGGTCAAATATGTAATAATTATGTTCAACATTATTACAATTTAGCCTTAAGAGTCTTAGGCTGAGACTTTAAGTGACTCAGGTCAAATTCCTCTTCAACTATCTTGCTTGTTTAATCGTACTTATTTTGACTCACATGTATTTGATTGTGAGTTTTATCATAAATTTCTTTCATATTACAGTGATTTACCGTTAAGATGAACAGGGTCGGGAATAACAAAAAGGTTCACATAATCGGTTAGTTCACAAAATAGCTCCCGTAATCAAAAGGCAAAGTCAATTATAATTTATTAATTTGACTTAAATTATGTTATTTTTTGACTATTTCAAGGGCCGAAAGTTAGGACTAATGTCTTCTTTATGCATTTCGTTTGAATAATTATCAAATTGTATTAAATTTATCTAAAATTTAATAATTGCATCCATCAGAAATGCTTTGAAAAGATTTTTATTTCAAATATTTTTCAGTTTATGCTTTTGTTCATATAATCGGTATAGATTTACACGCATTTCTGTGTTTGGGACCAATAAAATGATTCACATTATTGGTGGGTTCACAGAAATGGTTGTTCATAGTATCGGTCAAATTTAACATTAGTTTACTATTGAAATGTTCCGGGGATTCTTATTTTGTTCATAGAAAGGGTTGGTTCATAGAATCGGTGGTTCATCTTAAGCGTAACTGACTGTACTAATAATAATATTTTATGGAATCAAATCGTTTGTCGAGAATTCACATCCGGTTTACACCAAATGAAAGGAAAATTTTCTAAATTGAATCTCTATTTCAGAAGATATTACAGAATATTCTTGAATTTGTATTTATAGTGAAGAAATACAAAGAAAAATTGACACAAAAATATTACCGGATATCAAAGACTTATGTAATGTTTCGTTGTCTTATACAAAGAAATATCGGAATTTCATAAAACGAACAAATTTTAGGATAAATATGAAAAACATTTTATTAGGTTTATATCAGAGAAAATGGTTTTGAAAAAATAATGATTTTTTTGTGTGAAGTTAACTCACATTTGAATGTATGACATGTTTTATAATTTATTTCATCGCTTTCTCTCCGATGAACATAATATCAGAAATAATTTATTTTTAAAATTTTTGAATTTTCAAAAACATTTCTGCAGTTATATTGAGTACAGATTCTAACTTTAAAGCTTGTTTCACCCTGAATCACTAATCCTTTTATCATTTTGTTCAAAGTTCTTGATA
>JAQIXD010000095.1:0-43969 GCA_034699985.1 Minunthozetes semirufus
GGGTAAAATGTTTGAAAATAGTATTGTCCGAACTACTTTTGTGACAAGAAGAAAGAATGGTAGATTAGAGAAAAATAGACATCTGATAATGACATGGTTCCTATATCATATCAAGCTCAATAAATCATAGTTTCAAAATCAATCAATTTATTTCACCTTGTTCACTTCCAAAATATCTGTTCTATTGCTCAAAAACAATGCAAATATATAATTGCCTGTCTATATCTAAATCTATTGGAAATTAGTATCTCTTATAATGTGTTATAATTACAGAGTGTGAATACAATTCAAATAAAAGAAATTTGACTAAAAAATTGAGATTTGAATGAGTTATGAGTTATTTGCAGAATTAGATCCTTTTGTAAACCGACCGAAGATTTCTTGTTTTTTTAGACATCTGTCAGAATATATTTGTTTTTAGAGTAACTGAAAATCAGTTCACAAGTAATTGTTTTTAAGGTTTTCTCAAAATATTGTACAGAATTTACACTTAACTCAGATTCTATATAATTGAGGCCAAGATATTTATATACTGTTCCTCCGCCATCGCCTACGACTTCTTTACACAAGTTTTGCATAATGTTCTCCACTGCAAGACTTAGGCATACACTTAAAGATAGGGCGGTGTCTTTCCTACAAATTCTTTGGTAGAGGTGAGTAACTGAATGCAATTTTCATAATTTTTTCAAATTCTGTAAAACATTACTACAGAATGGAGTGATATTCCTCTCACATTATTAATGAATTTTGTCTTAACTTAGATTTGTAGCCATTTTTAAGAATTTAGTTCTCATTTAATGTTTGCGTTTTAATGACTTTTATGTGCGATTTGTTTCACTCGTTTTTAACTTCCAATTAAGGAAATCTCAAAAATGGAAATAAATGTTTATTTAACTCAAAATAATATTTATTACTGTTTTGTAAAATTTATTTATCTATCAATTAATACAAATTGAATTCAATCAGTGAATTGAAATCCACTAAAATATACAACAATTTTCGTCTAATATTTTAAATGTTTATAAAACTATTGAAACTTTTTGCTCATCAGTTTTCTTCGCGACTTTGATTGATTTAAAAGCAAATGATGGCAGAGGCCGGCACTTATCAAACGGAAGGCCCCTTTTTTGACACAGAATTTGCGACAACTAAGTATGGTTTGGCCAGAATTTCACAGTTTGTAAGATTAAATCAAAATTTTATGGCTTTCCTATTATTAAAAATTGATTATTTGATTAACAGGCAATCGCTCTGTTGAGCCTTATATTAGTGGAGATCCCTAACTGTCCTTTTAGAAGAAGTGTCAGTTTTTTCGTATTCATAGCTTCCGCGTCATTAGTGTTTGCTTTGGTCGTTCTCATACTGTTTTGTACCCGATTTCACGAACAAGTCGGAAGATATATAAATATGCCGCTAACGGTATCTCTCTTTATATCTCTATATTATATTTAATTAAAACATTTATTTGATTAAAATTTAAAGCTTTTAGTAAATGAGACGATTGCAGTCGTTCTTTGGACGATCGCATCTATTTTAATCATTTTCGTCAGTTGTGACGGAACGGGACCTAAAGTCGCTTACATTATCGCCGGAGTAATAAATTCATAGAATTTTATCAATTTATTCGCATATTATTCTAATTACTATAATTTTGTTCAGATTCTGGGTCTTTTAGGTGCCGTTGCATTCGCATATTCAGCACAAATATCATATAATTGGTTCAAGAGTGGATCTCTTCAAATGATGA
The DNA here is from genome assembly GCA_034699985.1 of Minunthozetes semirufus. Lineage (NCBI taxonomy): Eukaryota > Metazoa > Arthropoda > Arachnida > Sarcoptiformes > Punctoribatidae > Minunthozetes > Minunthozetes semirufus. Next base: position 1,748 of record JAQIXD010000095.1, read on the forward strand.
CTTAAACCAATCAACTCTTTTATTACTAAAACTTTTGACAGAAAAATAGATTGAGTTTTGTTTTGCAAAATAATATCATTTATCACAACTAAAAGTCTATTCCTTATCCGATGTCTATTCAAAGCAATCGCTCAAAACAGGGTTTGGGTTACAAAAGTCTAATGAAATTTCAGAGGAGTCAACAAAATCTCATTAATTTTGAATTATATTTACAAATATTGTTATTATTATATGAAATCATTTTTATCGATAAGAATCAACTTTTGTTGGACTTTCGACAACAAATGTGTTTATAATATTAGATATTTTCAATCAAATGAATCATTCATTTTGTTTTGAACATCTTTTAAAGTTTTTAAATAAGAGTTTAGATAAGACTCATGTTTTGGATTTAATGTTCAACTTTTGATTTAATTAAGTTTTAAATAATAATAAAAACAATTACAACAAATGACAACAAATGGCAACAAATAAGGGAAATAAAGATCATTAAACTTAAAAGAGTTTATTTATTTCGATCATTTGTTTAATAGTTTATTGTTTCAAATCAGCGAATAATCAGAGAATTTGATAGATTATTATAATAGCAAACAATGGGTAATATTTATAAACGATTTGTCCCACTCTAAGGCATATCTGATAATATGTTCTTCATTTTTCATAATTGGATTAACAAAAGCACCAAAAAATTAAAACAATAGAAACTTATAATCATATCATAAATCGAAAACAATTTATATTACATTATATTTATTGCTTTTATTCGCATTAAATCATTTAATTGATTGTAAAACATGAGCTCAAAAGTTATTAATAACAACGAAAACATAAATTTCAAGAATGGATTTCTTTATGTGAAATTACCCCTCAATTTGGGTACTTTTGTCGGTCAGTACAAGATTTGGAGCAAAAAGTGGATACAATTTGAGTGCATTCAAAACGAGGATAATTTCGTTAGTCTCTCGATATTTCGAAATCAAAAATCAGAAAATATTTTATATCGAAAAATCTTTTCGGCCAAAAATACAGCGATTTTCCGGTGCCGGTGAGCAATCACTCACTAAAACTTGAGGAAAGCCTAAAAATTTGTGAAATTTGATTCATTAAATACAGATCCCGGACTCAAAACTATGCCTTCACTTTATGTGATAATAATGTAGCGATAATTCATTTATCGGCCGATTCTGAGACTGAGAGCCAGTTATGGATGCAATATCTGCGAAACTGTCTCTGGCCGCCCAACCCTCTCATGGAATTTGAGAACTGTAAGACTTCTGATTATTTATTAGTTTGATGGATGAATTTGATCCCTTTACGGATCAAAACGCTTAAATTTGAGGCTTAAAAACAGTAATTTAAGCGTAAAATTAATAATTAAAATATTTTTAGATTTAATTCTGAAATAAATTTAAAATAATAATTAAAGAGAAAACAAATTGTAATAAATTTGTAATATTTATAGCAATTAAGGGCCACTTTTATGCGTCAATTATTGATAATGAAAACTCTCACAGAAGCGGTCTTTTAGGCGCATATGGATATCTACAGCTCTCAAACGCTAACCTTGTGTTAACACATCCACAGACAGGACATGTAATACAGGAATGGCTTCTTTTTCAGCACACTTTTAAAAACCCGTTCAAAAATGTGTTAGAAGTCGTGAAAAAGAGGTCCAGTTTTTCTGGTATTCAAAACATTGTTATCTATTGTAAGGATGCGAACGAAATATTGGAAAAACTAAATCAAATAAATTTGGATAATCGGGTCAATTGTCGTAATGAACTTCAAAGGCTATCATCAAATGGTTGTGACTCTTCATCAATCATTAATAAACGATTTGGTAAAATGGATGACCGAAATAGTCAGACATCAAACTTAATTAAGTCAAATGTTATCGATTGCAATACATTCCGTGTGAGGAGTCTAACGGAAATTCCTGAATCTATGCTTAACTGTTCCCTTTCCTCAAACAATTTTTCTATAAATGAAAATCAAAACTTTGAGAATATTTATAGCGAACCCACAGAACCTTCAGATCCCTTTGATTATATCGAATCTGATATTTACGAAGACATCGATTCCATATACGAAGAAATAGTCACTAAAGACGAGAATAACATTAATTTCGAGTTTTGTTCGGAAAATAATTCAAATAATTTGTTTATGAGTTCAGAACCGATTGAAATCAGAAGAAATATTAATAATACGGAAGAAAATCAAATTTTTGGTTACGATATGTTCAGTCAAATCGTTAAGCGAACAAATATTCCTTTAATTGACTCAAAACTATCAAATAAAAAATCGAGAACTTCAAAGACTGTCTCAAATGATCCATCAGATAATGATTACTGTGAGATGAGGCCAATAGACAGACAAACAGTTGAAGGCAGGTATTCATCAGATAATTGTGAATACGTTTATATGAAGTCATTTTCAATTTAATGATTATTCAGATGAATATCTAATCATTAGATTCGAATGAATTGTAATTATATTCAAATTGAATATCGATTTAAAGCAATAATTAAATGAAAGACATATTAATAAATATATTTATGTTTTATTAAATACAATGTTTTGTTAATCAATAAAATTACAGTTTTTTACTAATTGTTTGAAATATTACATAAAATAGTCGTAAATCTAAACATAAATTAATAAATCATTATTTGCTTTGGTATTCAAAGGGTGTGATTAGTCTGAACTTTAATTTGAATTTCAATATTTGTATTATCTGTTGATTATTGTGTTAAAGAATGACTAGAAAGGACTTTTCACACGGTCTTCCTTTCTCACTGTTCAGGTCTTCCACTTTTAAACAAAATGTTTACCACTTTTTTAATAAATGATTCGATTATAAGTTCGCTTCGATTTCAATATATTTTATAAAACAAATCATAAATAGAAATAATTAATAGAAATAAATCATTTCATAGATTATATTGAATTTGATATTAAATACAAATTTCTATTAATAATACAATAATTAATAATAATTTAAATTTTAAATTCTGTTCTGATTTATGATTTGTGCACTTATTTTGTCGATTGTTTGCTATTAAAAGTCAAACAAAAGAGGGAATGAAATCTATAATTAATTTTATTATATTTTGTATTTGTTTTCAAAAAGTCTTAAAATTCTATAAAACAGTTATTCGTATAAATAACACAAAAAGTGATCACAAAAACGCTATAAAATAATTACTCAAAACTTAATTCTCTGTTAAATTAAATCCGAGTATTAATAATGTATTAAATGTTTTGTGTTTACCTTTTATTAAATCCTTTAATCAAATAAAGGATTTAATAAAAATTCAATTCAAGTCTTAAAAGAATAGAAAAATTGTTAATAATTGTAATCAATAGTACATTGAATTCACTATCAAATCAAGAATTCAATGAAATATTTGTCATTAATTATCATTAGTTATCAAAAAATAAAGCTTTCGTTTAATTCGACGAATCATTACTCGAAATAATCAACAAATCATTAATTAATAAATTATTAATATATTTGAACTATTTTTTTAAATAATCGAATCAATAGATAATATAATTATTAATCATATAATCCTTTAAATCATTTATAGTTTGAAATTCTTTTAAAATCAATAAATAAATCAAAATTAAGATCAATTAAAATCGAAGGCATTTCTACTCTAAAGATATGAAAAGATATGTAAATGTGTTTCAAAAGTTGACTCAAATTTTGTTAACAAAACTAAAAGCGAGAGATTATCCCAATTTTGGGGCAGACCTGTCATTAGCGGCCGATACTTTACGCAAAGGTTTTCCTCTTCTGATTTGATCCATAAGAGATTCGCGACATATCTTTAAATCGTGAGGCAATTGAACCGAATTGAACCAACTGTTAACTCTGGCCGCCACAGCATTTTCAAAGTTCTCCTGAGGAGGAACTCTATCAACAGATTTTGAGATTTCCTGGTATTTGGTTTGCGATGTATTGTAGTTATTATTATTGCTTTCCGAAGGATTCACATTAATTGTATTTATGGGTTTTATGGTGTGCCTCGAATTGGCGTAAAAATCTGTAGAAAACGAATGACTCTGTTGTGGTTGTGATGGTTGAGAGGGCTGTTGTTGTGGTTGATTGCTCTGAGAGGCACTCATTTTATATGAAGTCATTTGTCTGACTCCTTGTCTATCATTTTGATATTCTTGTGTCGATTGTCTGTTAGTTGTATTCATTATTTTGATTCCCATCGAAGGTTGAGAACTGCGACGTTGGAGTTGTTGCTGATGAAGAACTGGTCCATAGATTTGTTGTTGAGTTTGTGGCACCTGTTGTGCCATCACTTGATTTTGATAACCGATTGACTGGTAATGAGGGGCCGACTGAGAGACATTCGCTAAGTTTAGAGCAGAAGAAGAGAAATATTGTTGACTTTGTGTTTGCAATCGGTTTGGGTTCGCATTTTGGCCGTCGTTTATGTCAGGAACTGATTGTTTTCTTTGCATAGCCTGAGCGGCCGCTTCTTTTGCGATCTCATTGGGCTGTTTATGGGCTAATCTCACACTAAGAGTCGACATAAGGCTTTCCCGATCACAAGAAGCCAGAGTGAAGGCCGCCTTTTTGCTGCGACCAGATTCGGGAGATTGTCTTCGATGACGAGAAGATGTAGAGGATGAGGACGAAGAACGAGAATGAGTTCCCGTCATAAAAGCCATAAGTGTTTGTTGGATGGAATGGCTTTGATTTGAAGAACGATTGGGAACAGCGCTGTCAGAGTTCCACTCGTCTTCCCTGTTGTTAGAGAGGGAAACGCTGCGCCGTTTGGCCAGACGTGGACTTATGTGTGACTCAGGTTTGAATTGACCCAACTTTGAGTTGAGAGTCTCGAGGAACTGGCGGTGAACGTTAGTTATCTTATTGTAGTGGTGGCTATGATTGTTGGCCTCACTGTCTGAAAAGGCTTCAGGTGGTGGGGCTGGCAGTGGTAGTGCTGTTGAATCGTCTTCATTCGGATGAATAGATTGTGATTCACGATTGGATGTGCTCTCAAACAAACTCTTTGTGTTCTGATATTCACTGACTTTATTTGAATTGATGTTCATATAAGAAGTATTCGAGTAAATGACGGCATCGGAAGTGCGGCCATAAATGTGTTGATTCGATGTTTCGGTTGAACTCAAGTTTTGGAGAGAAAGCGTTAATTTGTTTATGTCTTCATAAGTGGAGTAAGTTTTGCTCAGATTTTGAATTTCTTCATAAGTGTTAACTCCGGCGCTCTTTAGAGTTCCCAAAGTTATAGCGTTTGGATTCGAAAGGGTTGACGTCCGACGCATTGGTGGTGGAGGTGGCGGTCGAGACATTCGGTTAATGGTTAGAGTAGAAGCACTTAAAGAGTTTTTGTTTTGAGATAACAATTCGTTTGTGGGACTGTTAGTGCGCTCAGGATTTGTGGGAGTAATAGAGCCCTCAGAACAGGCGACACTCGAATCTTCTGCCATCAGTTCAGAGGAATTCGCATAAATTGGATGCGTTTCGTAATAAATAGACGAATCAGTTGTGGTCTGGCATTGGTTTGTATTATAATTCAGAGCATTAGGTTTGGCCGGTACTGAGGGTTTGTCAGGTATGTGGTCACGTGAGGGTAGTTCTGGTCGTTCTGAAGATTTGTGATTATTTTCTTTGTTAATAGAGTTATGATTGTTATGACTCTTATTATGAGTGTTGAGAAGAGGCACCAAATTTTCTGTTGAAGCGTTAGTATTGTATTCATTGAGAGATTTAGAGAGACTTCTATTGGTTTCGTATATTTTATTACTCTGGGATCTGATGGCCATCGCATCACTTCTTCTATTGGAGGGCGGAATACTGGAAGTGCTTGAAGTACTGCCACTGCTTTGCTCAGACAGACTCGAAACCTATTTTCAAAGTATTATATTTCAGAATTCAATTGAAATACAAACGCTTTTTGTAATCATTTATTGGAAAGCAATTCAAACCTCATTATTCTTAAAGTGATTGACATATTTATGAGAAGTACTGTTAGGGAGGTGTGCGTAATGTATAAAATTATAGTCCTGTGACATAAAACCAGAATCTTGTGAGGAAATGCTTGTGTGACGGAACACAGGACCGGGTCCTACACATGGCTTTCGTATAAAATAAACAAAAATAAAATTAAATAAAAATAAAACAAAAAAACGAATTAAAAAAATCATTGAAAACATAAATAAATGAATGAATCAAATGAATGACAGAATATTATACGAAACAAAGAAAAGATAAAAAAGCAATCATTGGAGCGAATGAATGAATAAAACCATTTTTCAGAGAATAAATAGAAACAAAATTAAAGAAAAAATTCAAAAATAATTTAAACTAAATTTGGGACTACTATTGGTATTAGTGTGTATTCGGTGAACAAAATCACGAATTCAATTATTTTCAGTCATTTCTTACAATAAATCAAAATTCGATTCCATTTATAGTTTAGTTAAAAGATTAGCTCTATTTGTGTCAAAATATAATTGAAGTCAAGTTTTATACAAATATTTTGGAAATTATTTTCTTTATACTGAAGTCAAGTGAAATACCATTTAATAAAAGATTGATTTAAAGGTACACTACCTGTGAAAGGGATCGGTATCTGCAGTGGTGTGAAGGCGAATGAGTGCTACCACTGGAAGAGCTGTTGAAACTACTGATCGAACACATACTCGATTTGCGAGAACCAAATGAAGAGGGACTACTCGGAGGCGTTTGCAAAGAAAAGGCTGCCGTTTCTGAAGAACTGAGTCTTAAGTCCGAAATCACTAACTCTGAAGAGGAGGGCAGCGAATAGGGATCGGCAGTCATTTTGCAGAGAGCGTCCAATATTTCCTGAAGATGTGTCACTTCCTGAAGCATTGCTAACTCTTCCTCAACGACCGGACGCAACAAATTGACAAAAAGGCAGAAATGACTCCTCTCTTCGATGAGGGCCCGACGGACCGCTTTCTTTTCCATTTCTTCAAATATAAAGAGTTTTTCATTCGCTTCCATTGAGTCCATAGATCTGGACATCGAGTGAATGCTATTCCAATTGTTTGCCTCCGCTTTAAGTTTGTTTCGGACCTGTTTTTTGAGTCGAAGAGTATTAGAAGTCGTGCCATAAATGGCGTGATTTGAGTCCGAAATATGTTTTTTCTTGAGTTCCTGTCTAACTCTCTTATATTCTTTGGAATGCTCTTTGTCTAATTGACAGCAGGTTTTCTTCCATTCCTCTATTCTGTCCTGAAGCGGAAGAATAAGACAATCCATTATAGAACTGGTGAATGTCTTGAGACGAGCTTCAACTGATCGGTGGCGCAGACAAAGACGTGTCAAAGCGGTCCCAATTTCTTTAGTTCCGCCTAAATATATGTTAGAATATATCAATCGATTGAAAAACTGAATGTAATTTACATAAACTCTTAAATATGTGAACTCTTTCTCTAAAATAGTTTCATTTTATGATAAAATAATGCAAAATAAACCCATTTTTGAAATCTATTGACTTTTTTCTTAACCAAAAAAGGATTTTTGATCATAAAAGAGGGTTTTGTACAAATCATATACGAGTATAATATGAAAATGAAAGCCATAACAGTTATTAGACTCATGTGAACCCAATTATAACTGAATTTAAATTAAAAGCCATTCATTTATTAATTAAAATCAGGTTTAAATCGAATCAATTATTTGGTTAATAAACAATTAGATGGAAATACAGATTAAATGAGACTATAATTGAAATGTTGGGTAAGAACTGCGGCCAAAAACAATTGCTATAAATAGAGTTTAATTGCAAGTAATGGTATTGGAGTCGACACGAGTGGCCAAAAGCATTGCAGAGAATCTTAATTTTAAAAATCAAAGGGACGGCTGCTTTTCGATCAGATATCAGCAGTTCATAAATAGGTTGAACTGAACTCAAAACTTATAGAGGACTCCTTCCCACAAATAGTTGTACAGTTGTGTATAGTGTTAGTCTGAGTTCAATTAAAATGGGATCAATTTATTAGAGGAATCGCTCTTTGGATGCATTTAATGCCAAACATTAGATAATTATATAAAATATAAAAATTAGTTTCTCAGCAAAAATACTAAATTCAATGTTAAGTTGTCCGCCCTCTCAGCCGTTCTCACCCCCTCTCTCACCCAAAACCTAATTATTATATTTATTACGAGTTATTGTGTTAGAAATGGACTAAAAATACTCGTTCTTTGAGAGTAAATCCAATTCTTAAATATATAAGCGATTGGTTTATAAATACAAATAAGAAGAGGAGAGCCGTATATAAGCCGTTAAACTTTGAGATACTTTGAAGACGTGATACGCCTTTCAATATATAATTATTTGCAAAAACGGGTTAATTATAATACAGTTCTCATTCACTAATACAATGAAAGATGAGTCTAATAACTGGATTATGAATAGCATATGGTTGTGCAGTAGTGGTCATACCTCTAGTACTGGTCGCCATATCAGCGATCTTTTGGAAGGCATCGAGAAATGCTGTCGACGACGATATGGTTGCCCTAAAATACAAGACATTTATACAGATTTGACAGACAATCGAAACAACAAATAAGAGAAATGACTTTTTCACACAAAAGACTGTTTCGCTTCACTTATCGTCACATATATTGTCAAAGAAGTGAACGAAACAAAACTTTTTTATCATTACTTCTCAACCATTAAATACACAATCAATTTGTTAATCAATTTTGATTTCATTAAACATTAAACCAAACCATTTCAGACTTACTTTAATTGTGAGTGAAATTTGTTTGCCTTAACCACAAAGTCATCCCAATTGCCATTTCCTGACTGAAAGACAATTAAAAAATATTATAAATAAATAAAAAATGTGTTATAAAAAGCAAACACAACAACACTTGTCCACCACATCCATCACATAAACAACTCTTTAGTTCGCAATTCTTAAGAATAGATTTATGGAAACCTGAGTTCAAATCCATAGACATTTCATTTGTTTATTTGTTTTAAATTAAAACAAAATATTTCTTAATTTCTTATAAACAAAACAATCGTTTAATTACTGATTGAATGCAAACACAAGTCTATGAACTGAAGAATTGGTTTAAATTATTTGTAAATAATTGCAAATAAAGATAATAAATGTCTTTTGATTGATGACATACCTTCATATCATTGATAATAATCTGGAAGAGTCCTCCCAAAGCACTGCAATCCCTTTCGACAACGAATTGCTGTTCCATTTGATCCGTAATTGTAATCAATTCATCGAAATAAAGATTTGACGAAATAAGAGAAGTATTTGTTTGTCGAGTGTTTGTCAAAACAATTGCAATTTGAGGACAGTTTTAGAGTCAATTTAAAGATAAGACAATATTTGACTTTCAAGAGTAGACAATGAAAATGGACTTCCGGTGAAGAGAAGAGACATGAGATGTGTTGAAATCAGTGATGCATAGCTTTCGACACAAAGATTGCATTTGATTTGAAGGTTTGTATGTATTCTCTGCAGCACTGGTTTAGACTGAGAGACACCACAACATTGAATGGACAGTCACTTCACTATAAGACCTTTAAATTACTGCTATTTGTGTAGAGAAGACATCCATTGGTTTCAATGGTAATCAATCGTTAATTATCATTAAAGACAATAAGATTTAATTGAAATAAATGATGGCATCGATTGAAGTGCTTTTAGAGAACGAATTTATAGTAAAAGTGTAGACAAAATACACATAAAATAGACTCAAAACACGAGAAAACAATGAAATTAATCGATATTTTGCGAGTAATTGATCGCAAAGTCAATGCATTCACTATTGGCTGCAGTTTGTGAGTAGTGCTGAACGCATACACTCACAGCTCAGTCACGATCAGTGTATGAGTGGTATGCCTTCCCTTTGGATCACATTCACATCAAATCGTTGCGAACACCACATCAGAAAAAAGCTGTATTTCATGCTTAACGTTAAACTCAGTGTTTAGGGTTGAGAGACGGCTCCTACTCTGACGACCAAAAAGACCTGAGAGTTCTGTTGAGCTCTGCTCGAGAGATGCCTTTTACTCGACTCCACTATATTTTGATTATGAGTTTACTTTTTTGCTGATATCTGTATGTATCAAATGTTTAACCAACACATCCCAGTACTCAACGAACGCCTACCACTACAAGAGTTGCTGTCGTGCTCTCAATTGATGTCGAGTCACAGTCACAGACACAGACAGACATTAGATTAGATCCACTGAAAAGGACTGAAAAGGACTGAAAAGGACTTAAAACTGAAAAATTGAATTCAAAATCAGTAATAAAACTCGAATTATAACCAAATAATAGACTGAATAGGAGTTCAAGAGTTGTTCATTGAGTGGAAGTCACTCATTGACTAAATATAACTTTAAGACTACAATATAATAGAGTATATATGCGGATGACTTGCGATGAAAATTGCAATAAAATTAATATTTCTCACAACCCGTACACAAAATTGTATGCTTTCGTTGGCTTTCCTTCCCTTGCATTTCAAGTTTATGTCAAATTCACAGATTTGTGTCTTTCATAATGTCTTTCATCGCTTCTTATTTAGTAGTTCTTGAGTTGAATTGAATTTTCATAAACCAAATGACTTATGATTTTGAAGATTATAGGGAAATGGTATGCAATTTAATGATGTCACTGATTGCTAAGTAATTTGGAGCCGACGAGTGTTGGCGTTGTGTTGCCTATAAATTATTGTCTAATTATCATAAGTTATGGTTCTTATGGTTCTTCACATTCATTGTTATAACAAAGTGTGAAAACTTCTCATAAGTTTCTTATGAATCGCAACTCATTTCACTCCAGTTTTCAATTCCTAGTCTAAAGTCACTGACGACTACACCATAACTGAAATAGATTTTAATTTTCTGGTTGTGCTGAGAGCACAGGCGAATAGATCAGTGACCTCCAAACTGAGCAAAGACTTAAACATCAGTTATATTATTGAGAAGTCATTTATAATACTTGACTATTGTGTAAGGGATGAGCAATAAATGAGTTTCAGTAACTAAATCTCTTGCATTAATCGACTTCATGTCAAACGCATTATATTATACTTTAAGGAAGAGATCAAAGACATGAACATTAAGTCTCAACTAATGGGCGTCTTTTTATTGATATCATTGCGTGGGGTTTGGCCTCTGACTGAACCGAATAATAACCGAATAATTATTAACAAAAAGGAAATTATATTTCAATTCAATTATTATTTAATGAATTAAAGGAAACGAAAAATCTTTTAAATTAAAAAATATATATATTTTTGTATAAACTTTTAGTCTTTTTTGAGATAAACTCAATTTATTTATTTTTTGAGTTCATATATACGTTCTCTCATTAATCCTATTCCATGTTTCTGTGGCTCGACTCCAATTCGAGTGCTTTTCCTGAACCAAATGAAAGTGTCGTAAAAGTTCTTTAAAATCCATATGTGGTTGCGTTGGACTCACTTTTGACAAACTGTTCAACATTTTAATTAATTAATTAAAAATCTATTCATTAATTAAATGATTAAATCAAATGATTATTTACTTATTTGATTCGGAGGATGAATAGAGTTTAAAGTTAGGGACGCACTGCAAACGCTTTCGCAACAAATGAAAGGCTTCACTCTGTGGTAAAAGCATTAGAAGTCCGTACAAACTCTTAATCAGATCACAATTGTTCTCAATGTCCAACAATTCGAGTCTTAAATCTAAAAAAAGGAATTTTAGTTAAAACTAATGAAAATTAATTGAATTACAAATTGAAATACAGGCAAAAATGGGTGATTCTAAGAGTTGGACCATTTGGTCGACTTCTGTCAAGAATTCGAGCGTCAAATTTAAATCACCGAAAAGTAAGAGCAGATCACAGGCATGTCTATAGTTCTTTGTAAGAAAACACAGAGAAACTGTTGCCACAGGGGAGTGACACCACGTCCGGTACAAACAACAGAAGAGGGAACAGCTCTCATCAGTCTTCAGATATTTTAATTGACTGCGAAGTTCGAAGAGTTCGCTCGAAGTCAGAAGAATTGTATTCAAAGTCGTGACTATAGTGTAAGCGAATCGAAGATCTTCGTAATCGAGAAGAATTTCAGACAATGATCTATAAATGTCTTCGGCTGTCATTAGAGTACATAATTGTCGAATGATGAAAGACCCCCTTTCCTCTAAGACTGTGCTATTTGTATGGAATAACTTCAATAAGTCGGTCATAAATTTTGTGAAATAAGAGGAACTATCGATCACTGGAGCTCTCAAATCAGATCCAGAGCTGGTTGTAGGGGAAGACGTGAAGATTTGTGCCAAAACTTTCAAATCCATTAAAACCACTTCATCTGACTTATCAGACAAAGTCTTGAGGAGAACAGGAAAGAGTTCGTTCTCCAAATGTTTGACTATTTTTTGTGGGACTTTAGAGTAGAGGTGAAGAATCCATCGAAGAACTGCTAATTTGCTTAAAGTGGAGGCGTTTTCGCCTGACTTTAGTTCTCGAACTAAGACTTCTAAAACACTCGTTAAGTCAAATGAGTTTTGAGTCGAATCAGAGATATTTGTCGATTCGTTTCTCACATTAGATGTCATCTGATTTGTTGGTTGATCTCCAATAGGACTGATGTCTTCGTGTTGGTTGTCCTGCATCGTCACCAATTGCATCAAACTATAGTTCAGTACTTTAGCCACTTCTCTGATGTTAATACTTGTTGTCGTCTTATTCTTGTCCTCTGAATCTTCGTTTTGATCTGTAGATGAGGTCAGACAGGGAAGGATTGCGGTCAGAATACTGGCCGAAAAGGGCAGTAATTCTCTACTGTTGGCCAAATTCATGAACTCTTTAAGCCAAGTAAGGGCTGTGTATTGAACTAATGGATCGTCATTTGACTGCGAGTGAACGGTCAGGATATTAATCATTGACCCGAAGTCTGTTTTGGACGGATTTTGAATGATTTTGAAGAGAAACTCCGCTAAAACACTTTCTGTCATTCGGTGTATTTCAGGCGTCGGATCGGCTAATATTTTAAGCAAACCATCCAATAGTTTTGGCAGAAATACAATGACATCGATGTCGGGCACGGAATCCAATAATGAAATCCAAGAAACAATGAATTGTCGCGAAAACGGATTATTGTTGTAAATCCTATCTCTCAGTAAATCAATGAATTCAATCAAATTAAAAGACGGACTCTCTGTTACGATATCTTTCATTAGTCGGTCCAATAGTTCTGCACCACTCTTGACATTCTGGTCGGGATCGGCCGCCAATTTAGATAACGAATCGAAAACTTCGTTAAAAAGCGGCAAAACGTCAGATCGACTGACTTTCACAACATTATAGAGCGCTTCACAGGCGTAATACCGAACTCTTGAGTCCTGATCTGAGAAACAGGACAGCATTGGTCTTATCATATCATCGATATATTGAGACGAATCTCTGCCCAAAGCGATTGCCATCGCAGCCAATCCAATGAGACCTCCTTTCCTTGAATTAGGATTATTAGAGAGAGTGAAATCCTGTCCCAATATTTTCATCAGTTTCTTGATTTGTTCGTGTTTTCCGGCGGTACCGAAATCTCTGGCCATTCTTCGCAAACATTCAATTGATTAACTTTTATCAGAAAATTATAAAATTAGTAAATTTGATAATACTTTTCAATCTCAAGAGCCGCTGCCTTTCGTTTGTCATACATCTTGTCATTGAGGGCCCGAACGCAGGCACTACTCAGCGGTGAGAAGTCTTTATCAGTCATTTTCGATGACAACTGATAACAATTTTTTCCGATTTTTTACTTCAACTAAAATCTCTAAACAATTATTTCATTTATATTAAATAAAACTAACATTTTGTGTTAAAACAAATAATTTATAGTTTATTATCGATTATATTATTAAAGATTTTGGTTAATAAAAGTATTTGTTCTTAAAAATAATTGTAAAATATTTAAAATGTATTTTACTTTTGAGTTAATCCTCAAAATAATTGAAAGTTTACGCCTTATTTACTAAATTTCTGTCATTCAGTTCACTCTTGCGTCACCTTTTGTAGTAAATTTCAGTACAAAAGTGTGAACTTTAGTCAACAAATATTTAATATAAGAAACATATGACTTACGACACGTTTATTTAAACTCTGATTTAAAGGACAAATAAACAAATGTTTTAACTTTAAATCACTCATTAATTACTCTTTTGTTTACTATTTTCAGTCCATTGATTGAGATTTAAATGACTGTTAATTGAAATTTTGTTTATTCATTGTTTAAAAAAAGTTGTCAACAAATGAAGTGAAGATGAAAGTGCTTATACTTCATCCAGATTTAGGAATCGGTGGCGCCGAACGTCTTGTTGTGGACGTTGGTCTTGTCCTCAAGTCGTTATCACATGACGTCCATATAGTGACCTCTCATCACGACAAGAGTCACTGTTTTACAGAGACAAAAGATGGCACATTTGATGTGACAGTTGTCGCCGATTGGATGCCCCGATCGGTATTCAACAAATGTTATGCTCTTTTCGCATATCTCCGAATGATAATAACCGCTATTTATGTCGTATTCTTCTCTAAAATTGAATTTGATCTCATATTTTGTGACCAAATCTCTGCGTGTATTCCAATTCTGAAATTATCGAAAAAGAAAGTGATATTTTACTGTCACTTTCCGGACCAATTGCTAACCGAACGTAAAAGTTTTCTCAAGAAATTATATCGATATCCCATCGATTGGTTTGAAGAGTTGACAACAGGTTTGGCGGATGTCGTTATCGTAAACTCGAAATTTACTGCAGAAGTATTTCGGAAAACATTCAAACGTCTCTCAAATACAGACATTCAAGTGATTTATCCGTCGATTAATTTTTCTTCATTTGACCGCAAACTCGAAGGAGATCTAAATGAACTCAAACTTAAAGATCTCGCGACTGTTTTCTTGTCTATTAATCGTTACGAACGTAAGAAGAATATTGGTCTCGCCATCGAAGCTCTTAAAGAGTTATACAAAGACTTGAATTCATCGAATCCAGAATCGAAGAAAACGGTTCACTTGATTATTGTCGGCGGATATGACCCTTTAAATGCCGAAAATAAGCAGCACTACGAAGAACTGGTCAACAAAGCAACTGAATTGGGAATCGATGACAAGATATCATTCCTGAAGTCCCCCTCAGACGACAAAAAACATCTTTTGCTTCACAGCTGTACTGCTGTTATCTATACTCCCGATAACGAACACTTTGGAATCGTTCCTTTAGAGGCAATGTATATGAACCGACCGGTGATAGCAGTAAACAGTGGCGGTCCCAGAGAGACAGTCAAACACAATGAGACCGGTTTTCTCTGTCGACCCGAACCTAAAGACTTTGCGAATGCAATGAAAAGGTTTGTATTCGACAGAAGTCTCGCCCGAGAAATGGGAATCGAAGGACACCAACACGTCGTCCAAAGATTTTCTTTCAATCAATTCAAGCAAAATATCAATCAATTGGTTAACAGTTTACACATTGAATAGAGTTTTGAATAAAAGAATAATTATTTTAAATATATTTTTAGTTTATTTTTGTTTCGAAATTTGATTTTATTTACATTTTTGTCTTATTTTTCAAAACAATTTATATTTAAAACAAAAGACTAAATAACTCTCAATAACCGAATCAATAGATTTATTACAAGCGATGACTAAACTCTTAAAATATCTATTTCTTCGCCTCTTGTGTTGTGCCTCCGGTTTGAGGTAAAGGTATATCTTCGACCGGAAGAGTTTCTGCTCTATAGTTAGGGAACTGTTCCCACGGAGACTGTAAATCGAATTTACGGAACTCTTGTGTCAATTCCAAGGGTTCGATGACTACCCGTTTGACCTCATCGTCATATCGACACTAAAGGAACAGAATATCACAAAATCAGAACAAAAATTGAAGATAAGAGTTAAAAGTGATGCCTCTGTATATCCACTTAATGGGAAATCTTTGCGGAAGGGATGCCCTTCAAAGCCATAATCTGTGAGAATTCGTCGCATATCGGGATGATTCAGAAAGAAGACGCCGAACATATCCCAGACTTCCCTTTCATACCAATTCGCGCCTTTGAATAATCCGCAAATAGAGTCGATTGGAGTCAATTCATCGGTATATGTCTTCACTCGAATTCGCGAATTATATCGAAGAGAGAGTAAGTGATAAACGATTTCAAACCTGTATTGACGGGTCGGGACATCCACACCACAAATGTCGATCAAATTTGTGAATTGAGACGAATGGTTTTCTTTAAGGAACTGAATGACCGGAACTACTCCTTCCGGTGCTATCAGTACTTCTAATTCGTCAGCGAAAGTCAATTGAATTTTTTGGACGAATTTAGGCATACATTCGGCCAAATATACACCAAATTCGGTCAACTGTTTGCGTTTCGCAGAATCGTGAGACCGAATCGTTGGCTTAATCTCCTCCTTCTTCTCGGTTGGAGTAACTGTTGTTTGAAATCGTTTTTGCATAGAATATGAGTTTTGAATAAGTCTTCGACCAATTGATGTCGAAATCAATTGAAGCGGTTTTTGCAATAATCTAATCGATGCCATCGTTTTGTCGACAAAACCAAATGATTTTGTTATGATTTTCACAACAGATGTCTAACAAACAAATATGTCTCACATTTTAGTCTTTTAATTAAAATCAAATTTAAAAACAAATATTAATTAAAAATATTATTATATTTCTAACAAACAAATCATTTGTTATAATTGACTCAAAAATGTTTGAAAATATTGGATTTAATTATTAATAATTCTTAACTAATATATTGTAATGGATTTAATTTTGATCGTAATTTATCCTCAATATATATTTGGCAAATAATGGCGATTTATGCTCCTCTCAAACAGAACGTAACTATACTTTAGGGGGAGTTTTTTTATTCATCAAAATTATGGTTTTATTACAGATTTTCTCCTTATATCTTCAATTTAGGGATTTGTGGTTAGTTGTGTTGTTTGTGAATATTTAGAGTTAAGGTCATTCTCGACTGAATTTTAATTTTAGCCGAAGTAAACAACTTTTTGATCACTTTTTGGCATTAATTTAATTAAATTTAAGACAACATAACGAAAATGCTATCGAATATCATTAAACTGAATGGAAAATGCGGTCAAATATACCGAACCAGTTATAGAATGATGGCGGCGACCACTCAATCGCCATCGGATCCAATTCAGAAGCTTTTTGTCGATAAAATCCGGGAATATTCACAGAAGTCTAAATCCACTCAAAATGGTTTGGTTGACGCCGACCCCAAAGTTATGAAAGGATTGCAGGAAGAGATGGAAAGAGTGACCCGAACTTATGGACTCAAAGACGATAAGACTATCGGAACTCTTAATCTTAAATTCGATGCCGAATGCAAATTAGATCCGATAAATATGGTTAAAGAGTAGATAATTCCTCGATATTTGTCATCTCTTTAAACATTTGATTCAATAATTGTTTGGAAAATAGTTTTTAGTTTACTTTAAGACTAAATTATTGTTCAATTAATAAGTCTTTTGTTTAGAGTTCTGTTAATTAATAATAAAAATACATTAAATTAATACAATTTTGTTCTAAAACTCAAGTATTTGTCTCTTTATATAATTAATGAATTTATTTGTCTTTTATTCCTTAAATCAATTAAATCTTCATTTGATTGTTGTTTAATACCATTTGAATCTTCGCTTTGTTTTTTGGTTTTGATTAGATTTTTGATTAGATTTCAGTTATTCTATTATATTATCAAAAGTTTGTTAATCTTTGAGTTATTTTATCAAAAAATAGTCGAAAATATTCTTAAATTAAAATTAATATTAATTCAAATCCAAATTCAAAGCGAAGTCAACGTAATTGAGTATAAGTGAGGCGTCGTTTGTGTTGTTTCGGCGGTTTGTTTGGCATTGAGTTGTATTGAGAGGTATTGAGAGACTGTTTGAGCCAATTGTCAGCCAATGAGAGACACTTTTACTCACAATAACTGTTTGTCTCAACAGCTGATCGTCTGTCAAATGATTGGAAATAAAGTGTTAATTTAGTTTAAATTCAGTTTATTTTAATTGTTTTTGAAAAGTAGTTGAACACAATTCTTCATAATAATGACATTAAACCAAATTTGTTGCAATTTTTGCAAAAACTCATCGATTTTATAGTTATTTGTGACGAAAATGTTTTGTAAACAAAAAGAAATAGAAATATATTGATTCAATTATTTATTTCGCTTTATTTACAGTAAGTATTGAATTCAAATTTGATTTAATTTACATTTGTATATAATGTAGATAATTATCGTTTCAATAAATATGAAATTATTTGAGTTTTTCTTACATAAAATCAATTTTGAAATTTTGTTAATACATTGCCTTAAGATAAGAGGCCATAGATTTTTAAACTCAATTTAATTGGTCTCAAAATTAAAATTTTATTTAATAATGAAATAAATCGATTGAATAATAATTGATAGTTAAAATAAAATCAATATTTGGGTGAATTTCTTGAATTTTTCATTCAAATTATCAAATAATTTGGGAGCGGATAGGGTTTGAGGGAGAGATGAGCGCGAATAGGGATGGCGCTCAACGCCAGAGTGAGATAGCGCTCAAATACCGGGAGAGCCTCATAGTGTTCTCCCACTCTCTTTCACTAACTCTCGCTTAGAGGCTGTGTTTGAGCGCTATTTCAGAGCGATATTGAGCGCCACATCGCTATTGTATGTCTCTCTCAATGAAAAATCTGTTAATTTATTACTAAAAACGAGTTTTAATTTATTTTAATTTTTGTCTTTTATTTAATTAAATAATTATTTTTAAAAAGTATTCAATACTTTATTTATTAAGTAAATCTAATTTCAATAATCTATGGCCTGTCGTCTAAATTAACACGTTTTAAAAGACTGTATTTTTATAGTAAAACTTGAACTAAGTTTCGCTCAAATAAGACAAGGGTTGAGGTCTTTGTCAATCGAAATGTTGACCCCTACGGCACATCAGTACCACTCGAATCGGTACTCCCCGTTACCGAACTTTAGTTTTGCCGACGCCAAAGAGGTCTGGGACCTAATGATTGGTAAAGACACGACATACCAGAGGAATGCTCTTATGCTTCACAGACATCCCACAATTCAGGCCAGAATGAGATCCATTTTAATCGATTGGTTGAGCGAAGTCTGTGAAGTCTATCGCTTAAGTCGGGACACATATTATCTTTGCATTGATTTCATCGATCGCTACCTCTCCTATCAATCAGATATTCCTAAACAACAGCTCCAACTGTTAGGTATAACCTGTTTATTCATTGCCGCCAAAATAGAAGAGATATATCCGCCGAAAATGAGTGAATTCGCGTACGTAACCGACGGCGCCTGCAATGAGTCAGAAATCACTGCCAAAGAACTGGCGGTTCTTAAAGCCCTTAATTGGGAATTGTGTCCAATGACTGCAAATAATTGGCTCATAGTCTATATGCAACTCTACGCCACTCATGAGAAAGAGAACGGACGGATGCGACGGCGCACCCGACGCGATGCCGATTCCTTTCTTATTCCTGAATTCCAGTCAACCCTTTTCGCTCAAATCGCTCACTTAGTCGACCTCTGCATACTAGACATCGGCTCTTTGGCCTATTCTTATTCATTGATCGCTGCATCCGCTCTCTATCACTTCACAAGTGAAGAAATAGTCTCTCAGTGCACAGGTATGTCTCAAACATTACTCCCCCTTTGTATGAGTTTTAATTCTAAACAATTGTTAGGCATTCAAATGACTGATATAAGAGAATGTGTTATTTGGATGATTCCCTTCGCTCTGGCCATCAAAGAGGAGGGTTTCGATAGTCCAAAGTTTGAACAAAAGATCAGTGAAGACACTCCACCCCATCATATCATACAATCACATACCGTTGATCTCCAGCTTTTGGTAAGAGATTTGTTTCATTGAATTAGTTTTAAATGATTTAATTAAAGACACGTTTTATACTAAATCCCAATATTTTTCAATATATTAGGAGAGAGCGCATCAAAAACAAAGTGAGTGCGAGTCTGAATGGGCCGACAGTGAAGAGCCAATAGTATCACCAGTCAGTAGTCCAGTGGCCGCCAAAACTGCTGCCATTTTGACGCCACCGAAGAGCACCAAAAAGCAGAAAATAGTTCAATAATTAAACGCAATTTCAGACACAACACAACTCAACCAAAACTCAATCAAATGATAAATAATTGGCATTCAATCTATAATAGCATTGATTGTCACTTAACTGACCAATTCATCGATATATTTATGAAAGTACTGTCAATAGACATCTCTAGTCGTTTCTGTTTTACTGTTTTTTATTTAATTTACAAAATAATTAATTTTTTTCTACAAAATGGTGTCGGAATTGAATGAATGGATTGGCTTTGTTTGCATCCCATTCCTCATAGTTTTAAACTCAATTATTTTACCGACAAATCTATGTTTTATCAGTTTATGAGCTTTTAATTTGATTTTAATTTTAATTCATTTTTAAACCACCTTTACTGCCAACGACTGACATAAATAGACTGAAATAAACAGAGACTATGGTTAAGGTCTTCCTATAAATAATATTTTTGGGGAAAATTATTATATTTTTATATTCGAAACGATTTCCAAGAATTTAATAAAATTTTTAATTAAAAAAATATTTCATTTATTTATCGATAAAAATATCAAAAATAAGTTTTGTTTCTATTTTTTCATTCGATTGGCTTTAAAACGAGAGACAACTTTTGGCGAAGATTTCATCTCAACTCTCGGTTCCATTAATTCGTTTTCAATATCTCGTTCTTTGACCTCATTTTTGAATGGATTACCAATAGTTTGTTCTTCGATTTCACTCGTTGTCGAATCAGATGTCATTATTTGATCCCTTTTGGACATTGAAGTCGATTGTTTTGAATCATCAAAACCAACACTTTTGTCATTTGCATCACTTTCTTCTCTCTTCGTCGGTTTCTTAAGAATTGATTTCAATTCTTGTTTTTGTGATTTGTTTTCTTCGATTTCGAGTTTTTCTAATTTAGACATAACCTCTGAATCCTCCGGTTCTTTGTTTTGTGATTTTTGAGACAATTTGTAAGCTCTAACTCTTTGTTTGTGTTCTTCTCTCCATTGCTTTTCTTTTTGCTCATCAAATGGTTCTACGATTTCTACAAATTCTTGGTTTTGCTTTTCATCTGCGAATTGTTTAGAAAATGAGAGCCATTTTTCCAAATATGACTTTTCTTTGTTCAGTTCTTCAATCATTTGTTGGCATTTGGTAAGTCTTCGTTCAACTATTTCTTTCGCCTGTTTTGCAGATCTTTCCACAAAGTAATTGTCGCCCAAAAGTACTAATATTTCGTTCGTATGTTTTACATACCCCTCCATAAACGCCAGATTAGATCCTCCGACGGGAACCATAACATCATAACTGGTTTTATCTGTTAAAGTGGAAAGTCTTTCCTCTAATGCCTTATAATCACTCATAAACTTATTCCAATTCTGTATTTTTTGTTCACAGATTATTATATCTTCATTAGTTTTACCAAATAATCGATTTATTTGATTAAATTCCATATTTTAATGAAAATAAATACAATTTAATGCAGTTTTAAAACAAATGTCAGAAATCATGAAAACCAAAACAAACGCACGTGGAGTACAATTTCAATTAAAAATTTGTAGAAATTATTAGCATAAAAGTGAATCATTTGACTGCAGATAAATATTTGATAAAATTAAAGCCAAAAATGGTTTCGTTTTGTTTATAGTTTTCTCAAAAATATTGAACTTTAAGTCAAAATCCATTAAAATGTCAGTAATTTCTTCGATATTATCTTCAAAATCACAAATTATACGAAATGTTTGGCAAATTTCGATACAAAACAATTGCATTAATTGCAAGACATCATTGTTACCATCGATGGTATATTTAGATCAAAAACGTTTCGCTTTTTGCAGTCCAAGAACGGTTAAGAGAAGGAAAACCTATCCTTTCCACTGGTGGCCGACTGTCAGGAGACGACAAGACGTTCCCTTTAAAAATTATTTAACAAAAGATAATAAAGAGTTTGTCGACCAATATATCGACGATAAAAAACAAGCCATAAGTCCTCTAAAAGCAGAACAATTGAATCGCGAAGAATTCACAGCCGGTTCCAAGAGATGCGGACTCATTGCCAAAAAGTTGGGTACATATCCCATGTGGACTAAAACTGGCAAAAGACTGCTGACAACTGCACTTCAAGTAGTTGACAATCATGTAATAAAATATCACACTCCAGAGGAATGGCAGAAAAACTGCCGTCCGTTTAATAATTTCGAGAGATTTCATAAATACGGCGTTTGTATAGTCGGCGCCGAAAGTAATGATCCACGAAATTTCACAGCAATGTATAGGGGATTATTCAATGAGGCGGGAGTTATGCCTAAGAATAAAATAACCCGTTTTTTTGTGACCCCTAACGCGCGATTAACCGCCGGAACGCCTCTATTGGCCACACATTTCAGAGTTGGAGACTATGTCGACATTTGGGGCAAAACCAGAGATCATGGCTTTCAAGGGGTCGTTAAAAGATGGAATTTCAAGGGACAGCCTCAGTATTATGGGGTCACAAAAGCTCACAAAAGAGCCGGTACTATAGGCAGAGGCAGAAAATTGATGGGACCCTTGAAGGGACATAAAATGGCCGGACATATGGGATGTGAGCGAAGAATGTTGAGAGGATTGAAAATCTGGAGAATTAATACCAAATATAACGTTATTTGGGTTCAGGGACCAGCCGTTCCCGGAGAGTGCCAACACTGGGTCTACATTTTTGACTCCTGTTTGGGAGAAAAGTAATCCCTTTTTTAAATTCGATTCAAAATATGATTTCAATTATTATTGCTTTCAGACGTCCGTCAGTAGAAAATGCGCCCCCATTTCCCACTTTTTATGCCGAAGACTTGAAGGAACCGCTTCCTGAAGATATTTATGACAAAGAATTACACGGATTTGATGAGCCCACTATTATCTTCGAAGAAACTGAGGCAGAACGTAAAGCAGCGGCTGCTGCCGCCAGAGCCACCAAAAAGGCTAAAACCGCGAAAATCCGTTGATTTGATAGTTTGTTTGGAAACAATTTGTAGTGAAAACAGTTATCTTATGTCTTATCTTCTCTTATCTCAAATACATTTATATATTATATTAAAAATTAAACAAAAGATTAATAGATTTAAAACAAATCAACGATCGTTTGAATGTTTATTTAAAACATGATTTAACACTAATTTACAGAATTTTAATATCTTTGTTGTATTGCATCCAAAAATCATCGGTTAATTGATTTCTAATTTTATTGTTCGTCGAAATGATTGCAAAATATGGGATCAATTATTTGGTGACGCTATGCATAGCGTGAGCCAAATAATCCACATTTCCAGAGGTGACGCCCGCCATACTAATGCGACCGTCTTTGGTCAGGTATACACTGAAATCTTTAGTGATCTTCTCGACCTGATCCTTGTCCATTCCGGTGTAACAGAACATTCCTATTTGGTCAGTGATGTGCTGCCAATTTCTGGAAGAGCCCTCTTTTTTAAGACCTTCTCTCAGTTTAGTTCGAACGCCAATTATTCTGTCAGCCATTCCTTTGACATCTTTAAGCCATTGACTTCTGAGCGTCGGGTCATTCATAATGAGTGCTGCGATTCTGGCCCCGTGTACGGGAGGGTTAGAATAGAGCGGTCGGATTATAATCTTAATTTGTGACATCACTTTTGCGCTCTCTTCTTTTGAGGCACAGACCAGAGTGAAAGCACCGACACGTTCACCATATAAACCCATATTTTTAGCAAAAGATTGAGCCAAAGCTATTTGATGGCCATCTTCTATGAACTGACGAACAGCAGTGGCGTCTCCATCAACATTTCCAGTGGCGAATCCCTGATACGCCATATCAAGGAATGGAAACAATTTTCGCGCTTTCAATACCTTTGATATCTCTTTCCATTGTTCAGGCTTTGGATCAAATCAATCAAATCCACAAAAGTTTAGAATTTTGTTTAAATTTAATAAATAACTCACTTTAGGGTCGACTCCGGTTGGGTTATGAGCGCAGGCGTGCAAAAGTACAACAGATTTTTCGGGTATTTTTGCCATATCTTGAAGCGCACCGTTGAAGTCGAATCCACACGTTTTCGGGTCATAATATCGGTATTGTTTTACAGCAAAACCGGCTCTTTTGAACAAAGGGATGTGATTACCCCACGTAGGTGTTGGCATATATACTTCTTTAGGTCCCTGATGGAAGTCACTCAAGAAATTTGCGCCCAACATAAGAGATCCGGTTCCAGATATACCCTGAACTGTTGCGTTCTGAGACATATTGAGACAAACTATTAGTATTTCATTTACTTCTCAATTATAAGACAAACCAATCCTTCGGTAATGACTCGACTTTTATCGCCAAACGCCAGTTTCGCTGCCGATGTCGTGAAATCTGCTAAACCACTGATTGGCAGATATTCTTTGTCTAAATTCTTGGTACTCAGGATTTCTTCTGCTTTTAAAACAGATGGCAGTAAATAAGGTTTTCCGTTGTCGTCCCGATAGGCTCCGACTCCCAAATTGATCTTTTTCGGATTTGTATCTTTTTTGAAAGCCTCTGTCACACCGAGAATGGCATCGGGAGGACCCATTTCCACCTGAGACCACCAACTGAGACATAATTATAAATTATCACAAATTTGAATATCAATTATATGGACATTAAAAGGATAACTCACTGATTGGTTCTGACAAAATTGACAGCCGGTGCCATCGATGCAATCGATTTCTTCATATTTACTTTTGAGACTAACTTAAGACTCGCCATAATCGACACTTTTAATGATATTCTTAAAAGAAATTCAAATACTTTTTGATTTTATGTCAAATAATTTGAGCGAAGAGTTGGCGATTGTATGGAAACTTTTTGGAAATAACTTGATTAGACTTTTGGGCCGAATATTCAGAGCAAAGACAAGTTATCTGTTATTTCAATGTGAAGTCTGAAGTCAAGGACAGACTGTCTCTCCTATCGTCTCAATGCATGACTCTCTCTATGAGTCGAACAGTTGTGACCTTTAGATTCAAAGCAAGTCTACACTGAATCCAAATTCTGTATAAATACTGGAATTCCTCTTTATTTTTACTGATTCTTTCACAATTAAAAATCAAATTAATAAAATACTTATTTAGACCATTTAGACTAAATGTATGCTCATTTTATTATAGACAACTTTATATATTTTTCTTATTTAACAAATGTTTGCAGAATATTCTTTACTTCAAATAAACTTTTGATTATAAAAATGACTAAAAATCAGATATAATGAAAAAGTATCGGAAAGTTTCGCAGAATTGATTCAAAATAACTTTATGTAAACTTAACAGAGATTTAGTGATTAACGAAAGTTTAAATATTTTGATACTTTGAGTTTGAAACGATTAAGAAGTAAATAACTGATCAATTAATTAAACAAAGTTTGCTTTTTTGTATATTTCAAAAATTAGTCAAATATTCTCATAAAATAAACTTTAATAATCAGCTCTCAAAGGGGATCTACCCATTTGGGGAATCTCGAGTCTTAAGTCAAGAACTTAAGATATTATGGATCATTCATTTAATCACAAATAATAGCTCTTAATAACTGAATTCAATTTAATGATAAATCAAATGATTTTTATTTATTCAAAACAATTCATAGAATGACTCAAAAGTCAGAAAATTATTAGAAATACTAAAAATGTTTTTTGAATTAAACGAAAAATTTATGAGATTTTCGATTAAATTGTTTTTATTTTTTGCTTTTCTTTCGTCTTTTGTGACGCTTTTGATGTCTTTTTCTTTTATGTGATTTCTTTTTGCGGTCATCACTACTATCTGATGAAGAACTAGAGCTACTGCTACTACTGCTCGACGAAGAATTGGATGACGAATTTTCATCCAAAAGAGCCTTCAATTGCTCCACTTTTGTCTGTTTTCTGTCCTTAATTTGGTTTTGTTGAATGTAGTCATACATCGGGTCTTCGTGTATATATCGAAACTCTTCCGACTCTTTATTTCCGCTTAGAAATAGAGGGCATTCCTTGTCTCCAGTTCTATGACCATAAGTCTTACAGCGCCAGCACTTCATAACCTTAACTTCTTTGCCTAAAGGCATCCAAAGACCTTTTGTTGGCGCTTTCGCCAAGAAATCTCTGGCGGCAGAGTTCTCCGGTAAATCAGGGATACAGTCCTCTGGTCTCTCCTCATCTTCTTTTACAAAACCAGGAGGAGCCGACTCATAGCTTAACACAAATTAATTTTTAAAGTTTTTAATAAATCAAATTAAATGTCATACAAAGTGTCGTAATGTTTGATCGCATCCAATAGTTTTGTATCAAAACTTCCGGTCGACGGATCACTCTTCGAGTTAGATCTCTCGGGTTTTGACTTTTCTTTGTGGCGATCTTTCCTCGAAGAACTCGAGGACATCTTCAACTTCTCTTTTGTGTCAATAATCAGATAATAAATTGAATTTCCATTTAAATGAAAAGATTTTGTGTTTTTGTTTGTTTTGAATGAAATGTTGTGAAACGCATGCGTTTTGACTCAAACTCTGTTTATTTGTCAAAACATTTCGTTTGTTTTGATTTCAAACATTTACTCAAATTATTTTCATTTAAATTCACTTCAATTTCAATCAAATTAAATCTTCAAATCAATTATCACAAACAAATGGTAATATATTTTTATATTTTATATAATTCCCTATATTTTAATGTCATTTATTGTCATTAAAGTAGTATTAAAATCCATTTATTAAATCAAATCAATTTTCATTGACTTTCTTATCGATTGATTATATTTGTGGACATTTTGTTTGTTAATCAAAGAGTTTGTAATTTATTTATATTTTAGTCGGAAATCGATGAAACGCTTAAACGTATTCACTCTTCGCATAAGGGTGTGATCGGAGTGATTGTCGTCGACTCCGAAGGAGTCATAATTAAGACAACTCTGAATGAGAGCAATGATATCAATCAATCATATGGTCTGACGATCGCACAGATCGTGGAAAGGGCTAAACGGGCTCTGATTGAAAACGATGAATTGACTTTCATCAAAATCAAGACCAAAAAACACGAATTCATTGTCGTTCCCGGTATTGATCCATAACTTAAACAACTTTTCAATTATTTTGAAATTGTATTCTATTTTACAGATAAGGAGTATCTTCTGATCACTTTAATTAATCCAAACGAATCCAACGCTTAGAATATCTTTTATTTTAAAATCTATTTATTGACTAATTATTTGTCTCTTTTTGGAATGTCTTCAATCAATTGTCTTATATTTTATTTTCAATAAATTTTTAATACTTTTATTGTCTTATTCTTCGCGATAACACTATTCCTCGCGAATAGATTTCAAATACTTTTCATAGGAGTCTTCGTCCATCAATTGATCCAATTCTTGCATTTTAGATAATTTAATCTTAAAAAGCCATCCCTCGCCATAACAGGAAGAGTTTACTAAACCTGAATAACAAGAATTCAAAATTAAATTCTTTGCTGTTTTTGATTGATTGCAAACCGGGTTTGTCTTCGAGTTTGTCATTAACTTCGACGATCTGACCCGAAACCGGAGTAAATATTTCAGAGGCAGCCTTTACGCTCTCAACTGCTCCGACTTCATCTGTTAGAAGCTTAAGAATTAGATGATAAGACATCCAAAAGAAGTTTACCATTTTGTTCGAAATCGTTGCCAACATCTGGCAGTTGAACATAAACGACATCTCCGAGGGCTTCCTCTGCGTATTTGGAAATACCGATTGTTCCCACTTTACTGTCTTTGTCTAATGAAAGCCATTCGTGTTTATCACTATAACGACGATCTGATTTCAAGAAGAGTTCAAAAATCAATAGAAAGTCCGCAAAACATATGAATCAAAATTTCTTCTATAGATTTACCTGAAGAGTGCCTAATCTGTTGGCCAACTAAGCAGTGTTTCGATGACTTATAATTATTGGCCAAAACTTTGATGAGTTTATTGGAATTTATTGTCCAAACTTTGGTGGTTTGAGACAAAGCCCTTACAAAAGACATATTTGACTCGATTTTAGGGAAAAATGAATTTCACTTTTATTTTAACGTTTGAGTGAAATAACAAATCGAAACTTAAGATAACGATTCAATTCAAGGACCAAATACTTGAGATGTATGGCAAACACCGATAAAAAGATAGTCTCAGAGAAAGAGTGCCTCAAAAGATGCTTAAAAATTGTGTCCCAAAAGCTATGCGCAGAAAAACTGTTAAATGTCTTCAATACATAGGAATCACATAAAAGCGAAACTGAGAGCCCTTTTAAAAGAGCGATCAAATCACTCACTAATCAGCTGATCATCAATTCAGTGATGAAACTAATGTTTATTTTCGGTCACACTTTCGACCTTTAATACCGAAAAACTTTTTTTATTTTATATTTGTTTTAATGAAATGTTGTTTAAAATTAATGATTATTTACTCTTATTGAGGACTTCTCCTAATTTAAGGAAATCCTTTGCAAATCAAATCTATCGATGTTTTAGTGATAAAAAACAAGAATCGTATTTTAGTGCAATTGGAGGCGAGACTGATGAACCCCCTCCCGATCTAACTCCACAACAGGTCTGTCTTTGAACTCTATTTATTAACAAAAATTACGATTAAATTATTAATAAAGTTATTTGTTATTAAAACCCAAAAATTTTTGTTTCAAATAAAACGATTTTTCAAAAGCTTTCAGTAGTTGTTAACCAAAGATCACCTGAAAGAGTGGCACTTAAAGGGCTATATTAAGATAATTTTTGTCAAATATTTGCTAAGAGATCAAATAAATTCTTAAATAGTTAGTTATAATAAGAATAATGAGGACGAAGATTGAGATTCTCTTAATTGATGTAATTATAAATCAATGATTAATAACAGTTTTGAATGTTTTGTGAACTAAAAGGTGAACACAATTTTGAGGACAAATGAAATGAAAATATCGAAAAGTATTTCAAATATAAAACTCATTGAATGCAATCAATTGGCGTCCAATCATCCGATCGAAGATCGTTTGAGAATCACTCGATTTCATCTCAATTCTAAAGATAATGACGACCTCTGTGTTGACGGCGACTCATTAGCATTAGCTGTTTTTGATGGACACGGAGGTGGTTCTTGTGCTGACTTAGTTTCGCGAAGACTTTTTCATTACATCGCTCTCTCACTTATTCCTGATATTCAGAAATACGATAAAAACCATTTGAAAGCTTTGATCGAAGACTTGTTTTATTGTCCGAATCCTTATCACAACTTAACCTCATTATATGAGGACAAGACTGCGGAATACCTCCGAAAATATTTATTCGAAATCGAAAACAAGAATTTCGAGAAATTTGTCTCAAATTTGAAGCCAACGAATGACATATCGAGTGCTCTCGAAAACGCTTTTCTCAAATGTGACAGCGATTTGAGTGAAGAGATTGAACACAATCTATTGACGTCTACCTCAAACATTTTACTTCATTATTACCTTTCATTAGCTGTTAGTGGTTGTTGTGTATCACTTTTGCTCATCCATAAGAATGTACTCTACACCGCATCAACCGGTATCTCATTTTAATTAATTTTCTGCATTCGTTTTCTCATTAAAATTGATATTTCAGGCGATTGTCGCGCAGTTCTCGGCCTTACAGACAATTCTACGACAAAGTCATACTTAAAAACGATAGACCTGTCCAATGAGCACAACAGCGACAATATATCGGAACTGAAACGATTGATGGGAGAACATCCCAAAGGAGAGGAAAACCATATAATTAGAAATGAGAGACTTTTAGGACAATTAATGCCTTTAAGAGCTTTCGGTGACTTCAGCTTCAAATGGAGTATCGATAAAATGAAGAGATTGGGACTCACCCGTGCATTCGGATCTCATATAATTCCAGCTCATTATATGACTCCTCCATACCTGACCTCTAAACCTGAGATCAAAGTTTTGCCTTTAAATGATATCAAAGAATACGATTCAAAGAATATTATTATAGCAACGGATGGCTTATGGGATCACTTCGAGGCCTCGCGTAAAGTCGTTAAATGCGTTCATAAGTATAGAGAAAGACTGAAAAGACAAGAATCTAGTGATTCGAAAGAGACTTCAATTGTCTTCGAAGAGAACACCTCTTTGGGAGATATCAATGAAAGACTGAAATCCAGAGCAAAACCTGCCGTCACTTCATTCGATGAGATCACTAAAGACGATGATCTTATCGAAGACAAGAATAGTGCCACTCATTTAATCAGAACGGCTTTGGGGGCCGACCCTACGACTGACCAGCAGTTAGATCAATATCAGCAACAGTTGAAACGCCACACAAGACTCGTAACTTATTTAACTCTTCCGCAATCAGTTGTTCGCAATTTCAGAGACGATATTTCATTAATTGTTATCGAATTGAACTGAATTTCAATTATATTTAAGACTAGTCTTAGGCTTAGGTTTTGATAATTTATTTTATTTAAAAAACTTTTAAAAGTTTTGAGAATTAATTGATTTTCAAAATATTTTGAATTATATTTAAAACAATTAATTAATTATCAAAAAATAAAAAACAAATAAATAACGAAAAACAACTCAAAAATAATACAAAATAATTACAAATAAATTTTAATCTCGTTTTTCGTGTTCAGAATCTGTGAAAAAGAATCAAATGTTTGCCATTATTTTCAACAATTTTATAGATTCAATAGTTTTAAGAATACCTTCTTCTCCGTCTTCGTCTTCATCCTTTGCATCGAGAATGTCTGAGAAACAGGTCGTGTATATAATGATGGAAAGGAAAGCAGTGGGCAGACCGAACAGCAATATTGTTAGAATTGGATTTCCGTAATACATACTAATCAAAGAAGTAATTGTGTCGAAACCCATCCTAAGAATTCTGTGCCAAAACCTATCGCCGCCATAAGCCTAATGACAATCGTTTGACAAAATAATTATAAATAGTTTTCAATTGAATTGAATTGAGTTTAGACTGTATTTAGACTTACAGTCAATTTGGGAGACATTTGAATGACATAATCCAAAAAAGTGATGATATTTTGGGCGTTTAATTCGCTCTCAATTAAGTAATACTGAAGTGTTGTGGAGTTAATTACGATTAGATTCGGGAGAGGACTGATTGATCGGATGGCTATTGAGTTAACAGTCGTTATCTCAGAACTCCAACCGAAGATCAATTGCTTCTGATTTGGATAACTGTAAGCAATTGTTTCCATTATATCATAAAATCCTTTGTGTTTTGGATTCAATTTATCCATAGATTTGTATTCTTCTATGAGTGCTATCACTATATTCTTTCCTTTAAATACATTCAAAGAATTAACAAATTGTTATCAATTAATGGCATAACTCACGAGTTTGAAGCAATAGATGAAGATTTCCGTTCGTAATCTTAACAAATTGTCCGAATCTCTGTATTTTAATCCATTCCTCTAATTCGGACTCATTTTCATCTTTAAAATCAAATATTTTCAGTCAATTGAAAGAACGGAATAAATCTATTTATAATTAAATACCGAATTTCTTGTGGAAGTTATTGGCTTTTATGGCAAATATTCCGTTCAGAAAAGGTTTGCAATTAAGGGAAGAGTAATAAAACCAATCGATTGACTGATATTTTTCAGATATTTTAGTGAAGTTTTCGTTAATATTTTGATCAAAATTAGCGAAGAAGACGTCATGTGTTTCTCTAAGAGTTTGGATTTCAGAGCAGTCATTGATTGTCCGAACAGTTGGTCCGTTGACTCTGAGAGCGAAGTCGATGATATCTTTTTTAGTTCTTTCGCCTCTGTATTCAATTCTTTTATCTTTCTTTATGTATAAAATGGTTGGAAATCCTCTGATAGAGAAATGTGTGGAAACAGTCGTATATTTAGTACAATCGAGTCGAGCAACAAATATATTCTGGTCTTCATTGTGGAGCTGTTGCGCCACTTGAGACCAAATGGGCTCAATTTGTTGGCAATGGTGGCACCATGGTGCATAAAATATGACCAGGAAAGACCTCCATTCCGACTGTCGGCTAATCAATTCGACAAATTTCTCGTTCAGTTCAAGAACTCTGTTCCCATTTGTGGTCAACACTTGAGATAATAATAATATAAATAAAAATAAATCAAAAATTATTTTTGTTTTTGAAAACATTTGACAAAAAATTGATACAAAAGTCAATCCATTGAAAGAGAATTCAATTATTCTTTAAATCAAAATAATTCTGTTTTTTGTTTATATTCAGAGCTTTTTGTCAATAATTGTTTCAATAATAACGTCAGTCAACGGAAAAACCGCTTCACTAAAGCCTTTCCTTTTGAATCAATGGGAAAGCCGTTCGCATAAACTGATCCCACATAAGATAAGTTTCAAATTAGTGTCAATTAGATAAGACCATTATTATCTATAATATTAAGTTCCAACAAATCTTATGAACAAAATTTCAGTAAATTTTCTGATTTGAATATAACCAGGAAAACACTTCTTAAAACTATGATGAAAGAAAACCATTCAATTTTATGTTAATTTTCATTTGATATGAAATTGATAACTTTTGCCATAAGTCTTATGGAATGCTAATATGATAATATGATATTATAGTAATGTTACTAATTTTTAATTGTCATCTCTTGTATACTGGAGTATCAGAATAATTCATAATTTTGGGACTTTTGCTAATTTTTTAGACGCAATAGAATTCAATTCTAAGTTAAAAACTTTTTGGTAACTAATAATCAAATAGAAAGGAAAGATCTTTTTAAAATGTGTAAACCTGATGGCAAAAATGATGGCTGATTTAGTGATGTATTTTATAATTTCGAGTAAATTTGATTTATGTCAATCTCTCGATACAAAGTCTTTTATTTATTTTCACATATTTTTGAAAGTGATTTATATTTTGGATTATTTGTCAAAAAATAAATAAAGTGTTGCTTTGCTTAAGCCTTAGGGAATGTCATGAAATGTCATTTACTTTATTTTAAATTGAATTCAAATTATTCATAAAATTAATAAATTTTTAGTGATATTCGAGTCATTCAGACTTTGTTTTTCACTTTATTTAAATATTTACTGACAATTGGTTTGAGAAATTGTTCAATAATTATCAAAAGGACAGATATTTCACAGTTATACAGAACTGTATGCAGAACTTTAGTATCCTACAGATACTATCAAGTTGATAGTATCAACGTAGATTCTACGTAGTTTACTTCCTATTGATAGATGATTTATTTAAGGTTAAAATGTTTAGATTCTAAAGTTTAGAATCTTTAGATATTGACATTGCATTGATGTCTGTCAATGTTTTTAATCAATCGATTATTACAATTAAATAGAATAAGATGTTGTCTTGGTAAAATATTAATATTCATCAATAATTTTGAATTTTATGCCAATAAATTTATTGTCAAACCATATCATTGATTTGAATATTAAATCTTAAACTAGTTTTTTGTCTCTTTATTTGAAGAACAAAATCCTCAAAAGTTTTACTAGAATTTCAATAAATCTTCTGAAATGTGAGACCAGTCTATCCAAACAGTATAAATCAGTGATAATCTAAAGATTGGATCTCATATATAAGAACTCATTAAAAAGCTTAGTCTCTAATCTGATTAACATTTCATTTGACGATTAAAAATGTAATTAAAATTAATGTTAAAAATTGATTAACTCATCAAAAGAAAGAAGAAAATTGTGATAATGACTGAGAATTACCAAAACTGACAAAAAGTGAGTAAAAGGTATGCATTTTTACTATCAATGATAAAGTGCTTGTATTTCATTACATGTATTATTGGTAAACATGTGGCACAACATTATAGCACTAACTCTGACGCAAAACAAGGCATTACTCAATACTTGCTCTCAATTTCAATGCTGTTTCACATGTCATGTCATGTCTTCGCTCTAAAGATATTTATTTAATTTAAAAATTCATTAAATTATTTATCAAATCATAAGTTATTTGAAATCTTTATTAATATTTCAAAAATATATTTTAATTTATTTGATTTAAAGTAAAATATTTGAGGAATTGATTGAAATAATGGCAGAAATATTGAGTGAAAAAATTGATTCAATGAGTGATTCATTGAAAAAACAGGATTTGAATAATCACTCAAATGGTCCACAAAATGATACACAGACTGAAGATAATGAGGAGATCGGCGATAAGGTCGACCCGTGGAATGTTTGCTCCAAATCGCAGGCGGGAGTCGACTACGAAAAACTAATCGGTAATTAAGTGATTGAATTTGTATTAAAAACTCATTAATTACTGATATCTTTATTATCAGTACGTTTTGGGTGCAGTAAAATCGATGACACAATACTATCTCGAATGGAAGCGGCCATTGGACAGAAGGTGCACCACTTTCTCCGAAGAGGGATATTCTTCTCCCATCGGGACCTCCAGGCAATACTTAAACGACACGAAGAGAAAAAGCCTTTCTTTTTATACACTGGTAGAGGACCGTCGTCTTCAGCCCTACATTTGGGTCATTTGGTTCCATTTATATTAACAAAATGGCTTCAGGAGGCCTTCAATGTCCCGCTCGTCATACAATTGACTGACGACGAGAAGTATTTGTGGAAAGACCTGACCGTTGAAAAGACTAAAGAATTGGCAAAAGAAAACATCAAAGATATCATTGCAATGGGTTTTGATGTCAACAAAACCTTTATATTCTCTGATCTGTCATTCATTGGGTTAGAAATCACTTCAAATGAAATAAGAATTGAAATTAATTTTGTATTTCTTCTGATTTTTCAGAAAATGTCCGCAATTTTATGAAAATATAATTCGTATCCAAAGAAGTGTTACCTTTAATCAAGTAAAAGGCATTTTCGGATTCGGAGACAGTGATTGTATCGGAAAAATCAGTTTCCCTGCCATTCAAGCGGCGCCTTCTTTCAGTTCCTCCTTTCCTTTTATATTTAATGGAAAGAAAGACGTTCCCTGTCTTATACCCTGTGCTATAGATCAAGACCCGTACTTTCGAATGACTCGAGACGTCGCTCCGCGTCTCTCATTACCGAAACCGGCTTTAATCCATTCATCATTTCTTCCGGCGCTGACCGGCGCGCAAACAAAGATGAGTGCATCCGATCCAAATAACTCCATATTTTTGACGGACACTCCCAACCAAATAAAGAATAAGATCAATAAATATGCCTTTTCTGGTGGTGGGGCTACTATTGATGAGCACCGGGCAAATGGTGGCAATTGTGATATCGATATCGCCTTTCAATACATGAAGTTCTTTCTCGAAGACGACAACCGATTGGAACAAATCCGGACTGAATATAGTAGTGGACAGCTATTGACAGGCGATCTGAAGAAAGAACTCATCGCTATTATCCAAAAAGTTGTTTCCGAACAACAGGAAAGACGTAAATTAGTTACCGATGAAGTGGTCGAACAGTTCATGTCTTTAAGAAAACTCAATTTTTAACACAATTTCTATAAATAATCGAAATATTTGTCAAAATATATATAAAATATAATTATTTTATTCAAAGTTATCGCTGAAGAGAATATCCTTTAATTTTTCATCACTTGATTCAGAAATAATTTATCTGAATTTCCCACTGATTTTCCGTTTGAACCAAAATCTGAGACAATTGTAAAATTATTTATTAGTGAACCAAACATATGATATGCCCTCCTTTTCATCGCATTTCAAATTAATCCCGAATTTTAGTTTAATTCTGTAATGGATTTGAAAATCAGTTCATTTTTGATATCGATTTTCAAACACTTTATTAATATTCAAAATATTTTCAATAAAAACAAATTCTATTTAATTATTCATTGAAACACATTTTTGATTGATTTATATTAAGATAAGAATATAATTGAAAATTAGTAATAAATTTAGTGAAAGTTTTGCGAAATAATTGTCTTTTATTTTATTTTATTTATTTTTTGCACAAATTCTGTAATAATTGCACAAAAAATCGGTTTAATCGACAGCTTTTCTTTTGTCTCTCAAAACAATTTTTGTTTATAAATTGATTTATGGTGTGCTCTAATTCACCTTTCAGACATATCTTACGTAGTCCGTATCTTAGCTTCAATTAATGATAGTATCCTCCATATCCCCCATAGTATCCAGAGTAAGGATAATCACAATCCCCTAAAAATAATTGAATAAACAGTTAATAAATAATTTATTTAAAAAAACAAATTCTTAATTAAAAAAAATATTACAACAAAAAATTAAATCAATTGACTGACCATAATAGTAGTGACCATATGGATAGTAATAGCTATAGTATCCGTGACTATCATAATATCCGCATTTTTTATATCCATATCCACTGTATTTTCCTCCGTATCCTCCATATCCTCCATAACCATAGTAATAGGTTGCAGAAGATATTGTGAGAGATGTCATCACAATTAAAAAGAAGATCTAATGAAACAAAACTTTAAAACAAAAGTTTTGTCAAAATATTTAATATTTTACCAAAAATTTCATTCTTATGTAGAAATATATGTGGAAACTATTTTCAAAATTTTTAAGCAAAAAAGCGATTCCTTTCCATAATTTGAGCGAACATTTCCTCTTTTATAGTCTCTTAAAGTTCTTTTTTTCGGAAATAACCCATTACTGGTGGGACTCACCCTAAAGACAATATTGAGATATAGAATGAGGACTTTTTTCTTTGTTTTTTATGTCTAAAATTAAAAGTAATCTTCAATTGAATGTAAATAATAATTAGTTTTCTTTTGACTATAAGTTTGAATTTCTTCGTAAACAAGAGTTGAAGTCCATTCAAATCAATTAAATTAGAACTGAATGCCATTCCCTGTCATTCAATTGATTTGATTGCAATCTATTCTCTTAGTTTGGATTTCCTTTTGATGGCATTCAAAGTGCAGAAGTATTGCTCCTTTCAATTAATTTCTCATTAGTTATTCATAAAAATCAATTAAAGGGAAAACACACAAAACGATGAGTTTTCGTGATTTAAGTCAATTTGACTCTAAAGTAGTGTAATGTCCTTGGTCATGTCCCGTTACTATACCTACTAGCAATTAAAACAATTGTATTAACCTCTCAAACATTGTGGTTAAGCCATTAAATTATTTGAAAACAAGATATGCAGGAAAATCTGAAGAAACTCCTTCGGGTCTAATATTTAGCCGTAATGTTGATAATATGGAAATTTCAAAAGCAATAACATAAGAGAAGCAACAATTTTATAATCAGTGTTATTTCAATTAATCTTTTAGTCAGAAAATAAAATTATCAAGTGATATAAATTTAACTTATAGTTCACCTAGTTTCTTACCAAATATCTCAGTATGTAATTTGAGATAACTTTGTAAACAAATTGTGAAGAAAAGATAATTTTTGTAATTTTATATTCTTTTGAATTTTATTCTTTAAATTTGTTTTTGGTTTTCATCCAAAAAACTCAAAGAAGTATTAATTATTGAATTAATATAATTACGGTTTTTGACAAAATAGGACAATAAGTTAGTAATAAATATTCTAATCATATCTTAAAGCTCTTTAAATGTTAAATAAATCGATGAAAACTTCAATCATTTGTCTTAGAAATGTATTTCGAAAAAATCAATAAAAAAGTTTTGGTTGAAAAACAAGATTCACTTCTCTTTTATCTAAAAATCTGATAAAAGTTTTGTTATTTATTTTTTTATTCTAAAATCGCTCTAAATTTCACTTTTGTTTTATCAAAACAATAATTAATTAATGATTGAGTTAATAATTTGAGATAAATAATGGTTAACTAATTATTAAAATTCATTCAAATCTGTTGCGATTATTAAATAGAGTAGTATTTCCCAAAAGCCAACATTGATTTTGAGGGTCACCAGTAGAACAAGGAGGACATGGATAAACCCAATTGTTGTTGACACTCACTTATGCAATACTTTTCTAACTTTTCAAGTATTTGATAATTTTAAGGGTCAGCGCATAAGGCATTCAACTATAAAAGCTTAAGAAAAAGTGAAAGTTTTCACAACTACTGAATAAATCGCTTTATTTTCTTTGACTTCAATAGAAAGCAACTGAAATTCACAATGAATTCAATCGTAAGTTCTCTTAAAGTTTAAAAACTTTGAAAAATAATCGATTTATTAAACTTTTCTCAAAGATTTTGTCGTCTTTTGTCTTATTATTTGCAATAACGCAAACATTTGGAGGTATTGTTTGAATTAATTAATTAATATTTAATATTTAAATTAATTTTTATATATTTCTGTTTTAAGTTAAATACGGCGGATATGGAAGTTATGACGGATATGAACTTTTAGATAGTCATCGCATTGATTCTTATGGGAAAGGCTATTATGGTCCGGGTGATTATGACAGATATTCACGTTATGGCAAAGGCTACGGTTACGGAGGATTAGGTGGATATGGGTATGACAGAGGCTATGGTAGAAAATATGGAAGAGGGGCTTATAAAGCAGCAAATAGACTGTTGGCCGGTCTCTTATTGAAATCCCTGGCAGAGAAAAACTATGGTTATGGCGGTAATGGATATGGTGGTTACGGAAGTAATGGAGGGTATGGCGGTTATGGTGGTTATGGAAGTAATGGAGGGTATGGCGGTTATGGCGGTTATGGTGGTTATGGAGGTTATGGAAGTTCTTATGATTCATACAAAAAATAATTTTTTAATAATTTGTAACAAAATATAAAAATTAATAAAACATTCGAATATCGAAATAATTTGTATTTCTTTAAAAGAAAATAAATATATTTTATATTTTTTTAGAAAATAATTTGAATTAAATCCAAATTTAAGCCAAAATATAGAGATTTATAGAGAATTTCTAATCTTTTCGATAAGTTCTTCACATCTTTGAATATCTGTTAATAAAAATCATTAAAAATAAATTTGAAATCAAAGAAAAGTTTATTTAATACAGACTTTCTCTAAGCGATAGATTTCTTCTGAATTTGTGAACTTTAAATAAATTGATTTGAGTTCTCATTAAATGGATTTTGAAGACCAAATCTTCGAATAATTTATTCGAGTCTTCAGACTGAATGAGAGAATCTCCTCCAGCGCTTCCATCTGTTTGCTCATCCATTTGATTGTCAGTCGAGAAGTATTTCGAAGTGATCTCACTTTGATCTTCATTAGTGCCAGAAGAATGACAGTTCTCCTTAAATGACTTGAATTTTGGAACCAAAGACTCAAATTCGAGTCTATTTTTGATAACTTCGACACTTTTTTGGCAATTTTTGCGCTTACATTGACTTAAAACAGTCAAAACATCCGTCAAATTCATCCCAAAGTTCTTTGAACTCCACGTATAGCGAGTCTTAATCTCTCGCACAGTTTGAGTGACATTCAAGTGTTGAGGACTGCATTCGTGAATCTCTTTGATTGTGTCGTAGAACTCCTTCTCAGGAATTATTGTCTTCTTCGTGGGTTTGTGTACTAACATTCCACCAGAAAGCGCCATACGTTTAGTCCAATTGCGGAACTTCTTTCTGATGTTATTATTTGTTTTCTTTGCGCTCATATTCATTGTTTTAGTCATTTCTCTGTCCAATAAGTTCTTTGATGGCATTCTTTTGCTCTCATTATCCAAGTAATTGACGAAACTTTGGTAAAGTTCTGACGAAAGTCTGGATCCAATCAAACACTTTTCAGAACTCATTTGAATTTAATTCAAAGAAATTAAACAAAAATTAATTAAAGAAAAGAAAAGAGTTAACGAAGAGCTCAAGATATTATCACAAAAAGGTCTTAGAAATAGATTTGAGATAATTATTGAAGTAAATGAAAATCGAATGCATTCTAACAATATTTAGGAGGTCTGAGCGCGTGAACGTCGCTCTACCATAAAACTCATACTTTCAAAGGTTGGCCAACTTTTGGCTTCAATTTGTTTTACAGGAAATCACTAAAAGTTATTACTTTTTAAAGAAATATTTTATTGTTTTACAATTAAATCGATTATTAATTAATAAATATATATATTATTAAATAATTTGTTTATTTATTCGAAAAAATAGAGAAATAAATAAATTTTTGTAAAAATCTATTAAAAATTGATTAAAATTTGGCGAAGAATTGAAACAAGAGTTCAATAAACGGTGTTTTCAATAAAACCTTTGATACTCTTTGGGAGCGGAAGGCTTTGTATTTGACTAAAACTTGTGGACTGTCTGATCACGAATTTACATAAGTACTGAAGGGAACGGACTTCACTAAATCGAGATACCGGTCGAGTCAGTCGTACGGGAAATGATGGCGAGACTGGAGACCGTCCTCTTGAGTAACAGAAGACACCCTTCTCTGAGTCAGTCATCGAGTGTTGGATCAAATCAATGAGCGAAGAGTTGCCATCAGTGGAACCGTTTGAGTAAAAGCTAAACAAACCGTTTCTGTATTCAATACGTGTGTGAAGTGTTCGACCGAATGACCGAAAACTAAGACTAAACAAATAGTGATCATCAGAGCTGTCTCTCACTAAAAAAGAACCGTCCATTTGATCTCGAAGTCTGTCCTCAGCTTCTCTTCGAGTGATTGGCCCCCAATACCATCCGTTGCCAACAATTCGTTCAATTTCTTCAACTAAACTGAACTTCTTTTGGGGTTTGTTTTGCGCTAAAACTAAGTCATTGTCTTCATTGTCATCATTTGATGACTGTTTAGCAGATGAAAGCAAAGAAATATCTTTGGAAGAGCTCGGAATTCGGTCGACATATGGTTCTGAGTGGTCGAAGTCATCGATAAAATCGATTTCATTTGAATTGAATTTGAGTTCAGTTTTTGGTTGATTTGATTCATTCAATTGATATCCAAATTCGGGTTTCGTTTGATTTAATTCTGAAATTCTGTTCGCTTTTTGTTTTGATTTAGTTTTGGTGAACTTCTTTCGAAACGATTGTAACAAAAGTGCCGGCATTTTAACCAATTTATTCTTCTCTGAACTCTTGTTTGAATCATTTGTCAGATTTGTATCCGAATGAGTGGAAAGTCGATCGTAATCGACATCGAAGTCTTGACTGCGACCACAGTCTGGTTCTGGGAGTGCCTCACATTCTTCTCTTCCATCTTCTTCTTCATCTTTTGTCTCTTCTATTTGTTTATCTTCTTTTTGTTTTGATTTGTTTTTAGATCTCTTAATGATTCTGTCTTTAAGTTTAACGAAAGAAATCTTTTTCATCATTTGATTCATTAATTCATTTAATTATTTAAACAAAAACTCATTTAAAACATAGAAATGAAGTGAAATCAGAAGTAATAGACTCTAATAGTGAGACAAATAGAGTCTAATCTAAACTAATATTAAAACTAAACTAAAATATAAATCATTTGAATTCAGTTTACATTAAAATCTATTTTTAAACTCAGAATAAACAAAATCTTTGGTAAAGAGAGCGCATGTCTTCACTCGACCACTAACTTCAAGTTAACATAACTTTCAACTTTTTTCGCATTTCCTCATCTATTATATGAAATTTATTCGAAATCATCAACATTTTATGTTACATAGTAAGCAATGATCAATGATCATGGTCAGTAACATTGGTGACAATTAATATATTAATACTTTTTAGTAGTTCTAATCTATTCTATTACCGTTTTTTATTGAATCTTTTGTTAATTTATTTAATAACTGAATAGAGTTTTTCGTCAAAAAAAATGTTAACAAATGAATAAATTTTTATTAATTGAAATAAATTTTGTTTTAATCTTTATTTTTGTTATTATTATTATTATTAAATTCCTTATCTTTAGAGTCATTCATTTGTTCCACTTCTGGGCCAAACTCTAGTGTTTCGATAATATTTTTGTTTGGATATGGAGGCGGACCTATCAGTGACTCTATGTCTGAATAATGCAATACTTCTCTCTGGAGAAGGGTTTCTGCCAACAGTTTAAGAGTTTCGAAATTATCTCTAAGAATTTGTTCCGTTCTTTTGTAAGCATTGGCCACAAGAAGTCGGGCGCGTATATCGATTGTATTCTTCAATTGTTTGCTGAAAGGATTTTTGCCGATTAAACCAGATTTTGATTTAAGTTCTTCATTAGTTGGGAAACTGATCGGACCAATGATAGGATCCATTCCATAGCTTTGAATCATAGAATACGCCATTTTTGTCACTTTTTC